>PVJC01014684.1:0-36125 GCA_004026665.1 Murina feae
AGAGCTTCACAGACAAGAAAAAGCTAAAAGAGTTCATCACCACCCAACCAGTATTATATGAAATGCTGAAAGGTATCCTTTGAGAATAGAATAGAATAAGAGGCATAGAAAGGGATTGGACTGATAATTTTCGGGGGTTAAGGGTGTTGGGGATGCGTGAAGACACTGGACAATAATTGTACACCTATGGATGAGGACAATGGGGGGGCAAGGTCAGAGGTTGGGGTGGGAATTGAGTAGAGGGGAGCTATGGGGGGAAAAAAGAGGAACAACTGTAATAATCTGAACAATAAAGATAAATTAAAAAAAAAAGCAAAAAAAAAAAGCAATAAGTAAAAGCATTTTCCTTAAGAACAGAAACAAAACAAGGATGTCTGCTTTCACCACTCTTATTCAACATAGTACTGGAAGTCCTAGCCACAGCAATCAGATAAGAGGAGATAAAAGGCATTCAAATTGCAAAGAAGGAAGTAAAACTCATTATTTCCAGATGACTGATATTATTCATAGAAAATCCTAAAGACTTCATGAGGAAATTACTAGACTTAAATGAATTTGGCAATGTAGCAGGATAGAAAATCAATATCCAGAAACCAAGAGCAGTTTTATCCACCAATAATGAATTCTCAGAAAGAGAAACTAAAAAAAGCAATCCCATTTGCCATTACAACAACAAAAAAAATAAGATACCTAGGACTAAATGTAACCAAGGAGGCAAAAGACCTATAGTTAGAAAACTAGAGGACATTGAAAAGAGAAATAGAGGAAGATACAAGGAAATGGAAATGTATACCATGTTCATGGATTAGAAGAATTAACATCATTAAAATGTCTATACTACTCAAAGCAATCTATAGATTCAATGCAATCCCTATTTATATACCAAGGGCATACATCACAGAACTAGAATACTCCAAAAATTTATATGGAACCACAAAAGCTACAGCAATCTTGAGAAAGAAGAAAGAAGTTGGAGGGATCACAATAATAGATAACAAACTATACTATAAAGCCATTATAACCCAAACAGCCTGGTACTGGCAAAAGAACAGGCATATAGATCAATGGATCAGAACAGAAACCTCAGAAATTAACCCATAGCATTATGGTCAAACAATATTTGGCAAATGAGGCAAAAACATACAATGGAGTAAAGACAGTCTCTTCAACAAATGGTATTGGGGAAACTGAACAGACACATGCAAAAACATGAACCTACATCACCAACTTCTACCATACACAAGAATAAACTCAAGATGGATAAAAGACTTAAATGTAAGACATGAAACCATAAAAATTTTACAAGAAAATGCAGGCAGTAAAATCTCAGACATCTCATATAGCAGAATTTTTGCCGATACATCCCCCTGGGCAAAAGAAACTAAGGAGAAAATAAAAACAAATGGGACTACATCAAAATAAAAAGCTTCTGTACAGCAAAAGAAACCACCATCCAAATGAAAAGGGAACTCACTGTATAGGAGAACATATTTGCCAATGATACATCTGATAAGGGGTTAATATCCAAAATATATAAAGTACTCATACAACTTAACAAAAGGAAGATAAACAATCCAATAAAAAAAATGGGCAGAAGACCTAAATAGACATTTCTCCAAAGAGGACATACAAATGACCAAGAGACATATGAGAAATGCTCAAAGTCACTAAGAGAAATGCAAATTAAAACCACAACAAGATATCACCTCACACCTGTCAGGATTGCTAGCAACAAACGAGTGCTGGTGAGGATGTGGAGAAAAGAGACCCTAGTTTACTGCTGATGGGAATGCAGACTGGTGCAGCCACTAAAGGAAATTTTCTATAAAAAATTAAAAATGGAACTTCTGTTTGACCCAGTGATGCCAATTCTGGGAATATGTCCTAAAAATCCCAAAACACTAATCAGAAGATTATATGCACCCCTATGTTCATAGCTGCATTATTGCAAATAGGTAAGATTTGGAAACAGCCCAAATGTTCATCAGTAGATGAATGGATAAAAAAGCTGTGGGACATTTACACAATGGAATACTATGCAGCTGTGAAAAAGAGGAGTCTCTTACCCTTTGGGACAGCATGAATGGACCTGGAAAATATTATACTAAGTGAAATTAGCCAATCTGAGAAAGACAAATATCACATGATCCCACTTGTTTGTGGAATCTAATGAACTGACCAATAAAATAAGACCTGAAGCATGGAGGCATGGAACAGACTGAAATACCACAATTTTGGGATGGCTGGATGAAAAGAGATAAAATAAAGAATGTATAAATTTATATTCACAGCCCATGGACACGGGCAAATAGGGCAGTGAAGACCTGGTGGGGGTGCATGTAAGAATTGGGAGGGGGGTAAAGGTAGGGAAAATGGGAGATATCTGTAATACTATTAACAATAATCCTATATAATAAAAGCCTAATATGCAAATTGTCCCCTCAGGCGGTGGTTCAACCAGGAGTTCAACCACTCGTTAAGACGTGAGCTGACCACCAGGGGGAAGTGTGGAACATGGCAGGCGTCAGTGATGCGCTGCAACCTCTTGCAGGCTACCTGGGGGTAGGGGTGACCAGGATGGATGTTCAGTGAGGATGTAGGGTGTCCACAGAGCATGCTCTCATTCCCTGTTACCCTACCCAAGGATGCTAGGGCTGAAGCCCCCACACTCAGGTGCCAGATGTCTGCAAGGAACCTGCCCCACTCTTGTGTAGTCTCTTCCAGGTGAGCCGGGTCTCAGCCACTGGGAGCACAGGGGCTGGTGGGGCTACCCATGGGTTCATGCAGGAGCCCGTCTGCCAGGCAGGCCCAGGAAGAGCATACTGCCCAATCGGATTCTGTGTGGCTCCAATGGGCAGCCCAGAGGCCCATGCTGTGCCCCAGCCCATTGCATCCAGTCACGCTCACCGCATCTTCGTGTGGGAACTCAGGCGCCGTGACTCAGATGCAGGGGGGCTCGCAGGGTCTGGGGGCCCAGGTGCTGCCCAGGGCCCAGAGGTCAGCTGGGACCTGCCCTTCTATGCCAGGTGCTTGTGCTTTGATTGCCAGCCAGGCCTAGGGACTGCACCTGTGCACGAATTTTGTGCACCGGGCCTTTAGTAAATATATATAAAGAAAAATAGTAAGGAAAACATGGCATACAAAAGAATTGTGTGGCTTTTTCAAAGAACAAACTTGTGAGCATAGCGTAAGTCCAGATTAAATTTGCAGTGATTTTGGGAAAAACAAAACTTTATACATATGTTGCCACATTAATAGATTAAAGGAAATAATCATATGACAATCTCAAAATATGCAGGAAAAGCATTTAGTAAAATTCATTCTTGATTAAGAAATAATCCTATATAATAAAAGCCTAATATGCTAAGTGTCCAGTCGACCGGTGAGCCGTTCAACCAATTAGAGTGAAATATGCTAATGATTTATGCTAAGGTCGCTCAACTGCTCGTTATGATGTGCACTGATTACCAGGGGGCAGAAGCTCTGACCAGTAGGCTAGCTTGATGCTGGGCCGATCAGGGCTGAGCAAGACAGGCCAGATATGCCCTAGAGTCCCCGCCCCCCCACAGGTCCCTCCCCAGCTGGCCAACCTCCCGCGTCCTTCCCTGGCCCCGATCATGCACTGGTGGGGTTCCTTGGCCTGGCCTGAGCACTCTTGCAATCTGAGACCCCTTGGGGGAAGTCGGAGAGCCGGTTTTAGACCAATCCCACAGGCCAGGCTGAGGGACCCCACTAGTGCACAAATTCGTGTACCAGGCCTTTAGTTAATTATATATAGAGGGAAATCTTTAACCTGATAAAGGTATCCACCAAAACCCCAGAGGAAATATCATATATAATGGTGAAATGTAAGAATTATCATTAAAGACAGAAATAGTAGTCTCCTCAATTATTTGTCATTGTATAAGTAAATATATACTAGCAATTTTTGATTACCAAATGGCAAGGAAAATGCATTTCATGGATTCCAGTTTTTAGTTTCTTTTTAATTTTAATATTTCTTTATTTTGGGTTATGTCTTATAACCTCTGTGGTGTGACAGTCTAATTGGCAGAATGTTTTCTTTCTTAGTGATACATAAAACAATGTTGCAGTTTTCAGCTTTCCAATCTTTGCAGTAAAAAGACATAATATGATACGTTTGGGATAGATTTTGAGTGTATTAGTCTCACAGGTGGGAAACGTGAAATTTTAGGTAGTCCCGAATGACATGATTGATTTACTTTTTAGAGGGATCATTCTGATTGCTATATAGATATTAGGTCATAAAAATGTAAGACTAAAAATCAGGAATACCACTTGGGAGTTTTGCATTAATCCAGATGGCCTAGATTAAATCAGAGTGACCGAAATAAGCAAAGCCTAGATTTAATACGTGGAATCAAAACAATTTCAACAGTGTGCTCAGCCAGTGTGGCTCCGTGGTTGAGCTTCTAAGACCCAGGAGGTCTGGTTAGTTGACTCCTGGTTAGGGCAGGTGCCTGGTTTGTAGGCTCAATCCCCAGTAGTGGGTGTGCAGGAGGCAGCTTATCAATGATTCCCCCTCATCATTGACGTTTTCATCTCCCTCCCCCTCTCTTCCTCTAGGAAATCAATACAAATATATTTTAAACATTTTTGAAGAAAAAAAAATTCAATAGTGTAAACTGGGGGGCTAGATTACTGTAAACAGAAATTAATGAAATGATCAAGGTGAGCCTTTATAATCAGCAGTCCTGGAAATCTACCTACAAAATCCAAATCCATGTCCTGACAACAAAAAATTTTGGAATCTTGCTATTAGTTTGCACTTGATTTATTGGATTGATCCAGGGATACTGAGCTAGAACTGCAGAATCTCTGTCAAATTTGCCTTTCCCTTCATGGTTTACACTTTGTGAATCTTCTTCTTCCTGAAAATAAGCACTACAGTTTACTCTTCTCTGAGAAAAGACACTGGTCAGATAATTGGGACCAATGGCCTACAGTACTATATTCAAATTTGAGGTACAAGAGGGTTTTACTGTAATTTGATCTGAGATCACTGTTGAAGGTTGAACTGAGAAGAATCCATGTATCCATTCAATAAATTTTTACTATACATATAATATTCTTCTGGGTACTGAAGATATAGCAGTAAATAAAATAAATAATGTTCTTTCCCCTAAGGCACTTATTTTCCTAGAGCAATCTGATGATGAAAGTAAAGTACACTTAGTGAATATTTATTTTGTGCCAGACATAGTCCTACTACTTCAGGTGAATCTCTATCAAAAAGACAAAAACATAGGTATGGCCCATCCTATATAATAAATGCCTAACATGCAAATCAACCGAAGGGTGGAATGACTGGCGGAATGACTGGTCGCTATGACAGGCACTGACCACCAGGCACAGGCAGACGCTCAAGGCAGGAGCTGCCCCTTGGTGGTCAGTGCTCTCCCACAGGGGGAGCGCTGCTCAGCCAGAAGCTGGGCTCACGGCTGGAAAGTGCAGAGGTGGTGCCAAGAGCCTCTCCCGCCTCTGTGGCAGCAGCAGCGCTAAGGAGCAGCGAGCTGAGTGGTAAGAAACAGTGAGCAGGCGGGCAGTAAGGAGCGAGGGATCCTGGACTGTGAGAGGATGCAGGCCAGGCTGAAGGACCTTCCCCCCCACCCAGTGCACAAATTTCATGCACCAGGCCTCTAGTTTTTATATATGAGGAAAGTAACACAGAGAGGTAATTCTTCCAAAGGTTACATAATTAAGTGATGAACCTGTTATGGTTTCTGCCCTTATAAGAACTAAGATTCAAACAAATCTCAGGCCAACTTTAATAGTGGCTTAATTTTTCTTCTTTAGCTCATGATGATAGAAAGTGATTATTCAGGAAAAGAAAACATACGATCCTTAATTACTCCTTACTATATTTAACCCTTTCTTATTTTTCTTCTTAATTTTTCCTTTTGCTATTTGTCACTTCTTCCTACTTTTCACCTACTTCTTTTTATTGCCAGATTCCTTTCTTCCTCTTCACCAGGACATCCCAGACAACATCTGATTTTACCATCTTGTGTTAACAAAAGGAAAGACAATAAAAAAGATCAATCAAAAGAGAGGCCAAAGGATGAATGTCATGAACTCCAAATTTGTGACTCAACCTTCTAAGGCTTACAGCTGTGTAACAAGAAGTCTACTAATAAGACAGAATGCTAGCTACTACTGGAAGTGATGAGCAGTAACAGGATGATTATCTTCTGCAGATATTACCAAGAATTACCACATCACACAAGGAACGAGTCAGCTTACTTCTAAGATACTTTCCAACTTCATAGTCTACTCATCTATGAAATTATGGGGGAAAATATGATCTTCACTTCAAATGGTATAAGGTATTTATGTAAACAAAATTTTAACAAATGTTTAAAGCAGCCTATGTTTACCTTTTATATTTTTGTTAAGTAGGCATCTTAAACTATTAACCTGAATTACAAGCCTTTCTGTGATTTGAAAACATTTGCAAATTCAGAGAGTTGAAACTCATCTTAAATTCAGACATCTATTTTAGAACAGAAAGTTAAGATTCCTCAGATTATACACTATTTAGAGTACTGTTATCTACAGCTAACATAAATCTGAAGGCAAATTATATATAAATTAAATAATTAAACATAGACATAGGAAATTATAACAAAGTGATATGCATAAAGAAAAAGTAAAATACAGCTATCCTGAGGGTAGGAAACTTTAATTCAATTAACTATTGTGCATTTACCAGTAATAGCTAATTGTGCTTGAGAAAACTTAGCTCTGCTAAATCTAAATTAAAATTTCTGTGTGGGTTAGAAAAACATTTATAAAAATCTGCACAAAATCTTGAACTTTAATGTTGAACTATCTTTGAAATATGGCTAGCTGCTTGTGCTTATTGCAATAAGAAAATTTACTTTAAAATATATATATTATTAATTTCAGAGAGGAAGGGAGAGTGAGAGATGGAAACATCAATGACGAGAGAGAATCATTGTTCGCCTGCTTCCTGCACACCCCACAATGGAGATCAAGCCTGCAACCCAGGCATGTGCCCTGACTGGGAATCGAACCATGACCTCCTGGTTCATAGGTAGATGCTCAACCACTGAACCACACTGGTAGGGTAAGAAAACTTACTTTTTACCCCTGGTTTGGTCATTTCTCATTTGCTTGTAAAGTAATATGGTTGCCAAACTGAAAGACTTCATGAAAGATATATGTGACCATAGGCACCAGTGACATAAAACAGGTTTAGATAACTTTAGGTGAAGTCAGAGAAAACCAAACCTAATACATTCTATCTTTAAATTGCTTTGGCAAATGTTCAGAAATCTGGATTATATAATACTCTCAGGCCTGAGTTTATTATTTAAAAGATGAACTGAAATATTAATTTTATATGCTTTTTCAGAGTATAGTTTAGAGAATTCTGAAATCTTTTGGAAAAAAAAAACATTTCTTGTTGCACAGAGTGTATTCTCTTTTTGCTAATGTAAAAATTTAAAGGCCAGAAGAAATAAAGTGGGGGGAAGGTTCACCATTACCACCATATTAAATAAGATAATAGCTTTTATCAGATGTAGGCAGAAAGTGGTAAATTCTTGTCTCCAATACTATGATTCAAAACTCCTTTAAACAAACCCATCCCAAATCTGTCCTATTTGTGGAAATACACTGCTCTGGATGATAGTAAATTTTATTTATAAAAATGGGAGCAGTTATATAAATCACATAATGATGTATCAGGACAATTACGTTAAAAACAGAAAAGATGTTTAGAACTCAAGATAATTTTCTACTTCTGGTTAATTTCCAGGATCATCCAAAAATATTATCTTAAACTCTATTTCCTAAAAAAAACAACTTGATGAGATTATTTATAATAACCATTCTTAATTGGTCAGAAATCTGACTAAAAAGATTCTAGCATTGTGCTGGTCAAGTGTCTGAACGACTAATTCAGAATCTAAAAAAAAGTAGGCTTGAAGGACTATGCAAACTAAATAGAATAATGTTTTTATTACCAACTTGTAATCTACCCATATAAACATGTATGGTATTTGCAGTTGTGCCATTTAGTAAAATTGAGTGGGCCACTTTTTTGCTATTTACAAATAATAAAACATAGTACATTGTGTAAACTCAATATCATTACAAAAATTAAGCAAATGTAGCATTTATCAAGAAACTAAATGAATTGTTTGCAATCAGATACTGTCAAGCAGGAAAAATACCCAATTGGTTATTTAAGCAAAAATACTCTAGAACAGGCGTCCTCAAACTACGGCCCGCGGGCCACATGCGGGTGTTTTTGCCGCCTTGTTTTTTTACTTCAAAATAAGATATGTGCAGTGTGCATGGAATTTGTTCATAGTTTTTTTTTTTTTAACTATAGTCCAGTCCTCCAACGGTCTGAGGGACAGTGAACTGGCCCCCTGTTTAAAAAGTTTGAGGACCCCTGCATCTAGAATAACCACAATATTCATAATGTTAACAAAATTAATGCAAACTTCATTTAAGTTTGTCTTAACCAATTGTTATCAATAAAACCTTTGTTTTATCTGCAAGCTTAAATTTTATGGATGCAATCTTATGTTTTACTAGCTACACAATTAAACAAGAAAATTAGAGTAAATCCCAGGAGTTCCTAATAAATGAAGCAAATCACAAGTAATAAGCAATGATTAAATCTGATAATTACAAAGCAGTTTTCTTCCATGAAGCTGTGTTTTACTTTAAAGAAGCTAAAGCACAGAGAAAGGGCAAAACAGAGGACAAGAATGCAGGTTCCTTTCTCCCCAGCTGTTCAATTACTTTGTTGCTTTATCTCTTTCAGCATATGGATAGTCTAAGGTCCTTTCTGCTTGTTCCCTCCTAAAGAATTTACTGGCCCCCTTTTTTCTAAAGTCACAAGTGTATTCATGACTTTTTATTTTTAATAGCAACAATCCTTTAACATAAAATACACTAAACCACGTTGAATATGTGTAAACTTTAATAACAGACTAAATAGACATTTTCCTCAAAAGTTTTACTACATCGTTTTTATTAAAATATAAATCTGAAGGCAAATTATATATAAATTAAATATATAATTCCCTCCACCCAGCCCCTGTCCCACCCCAGATCTTCACCCCACTATTGTCTGTGTTCAAGGCTATATATACATATGTACATAAGTTCTTGGGTTAATCTTTTCCTGTCCCCACATACCAACCCTGCCCTCTGAGATCTGTCACTCTGTTAAACATTTCTTTTTCTCATTATCCTATATAATAAAAGGCTAGTATGCAAATCAACTGAATGGTGGAACGACCGGTTGCTATGACACACACTGACCACTAGGGGGCATACGCTCAAAGCAGGAGCTTCCCTGTGGTCAGTGCACTCCCACAGGGGGAGTGCCAGTCAACCAGAAGCCCTGAGCCGGACTCACAGCTTGTGAGCACAGCAGTGGTGGTAGGATCCTCTCCTGCCTCTGGGGCAATGCTAAGGATGTCCGACTGCCAGCTTAGCCACCAGTTGGACATCCCCTGAAGGCTCCCAGACTGTGAGAGGGCACAGGCCGGGCTGAGGGACCGCGACCCCCCCCCCCCCCAGTGCACAAATCTCATGCACTGGGCCTCCAGTCTATAATAATAAAAGCATAATATGCTAATTAGACCAGATGACCATCCACATGAAGTTATGGCTGCGAGGGAAGCCCGGGTCCCGGGTGCCTGCTGGCAGCCGGTGGGAAGCTTGGGTCCCAGGTGCCAGAGGGAAGTTGGTGCCAGTAGCCAGGGGAAGGAATGCAAAGGTCAACTTGCACCAGCTCGTTTGCAGCTCAGTAGGACTTACTGCTACTGCTAGAAATAAGAAAATAGTCATACTCTAGTCAAAACTTATGAGTCTATGAGAAATAGAGCAACAAACTTTGTGCGTCATCTTTTGTAGTTTTTGTGAATAAAAGCTTGCTTCTGCATCTGGTAGCTGCTGCAGTGTCCGTCCTCACTTTGGTGGGGGCTGGTGCTGCAGCCAGCTGGCCAAGCTCAATAAATCCTTGCTTGCTGCTTAAGATCTAATTGGAGTTGGTGGTCTTATTCTCGAGAATGTTGCCTCCACAACATTGGGAGGACCCAGCAAGATAAAATCTGGCTCTTCCCTCCTGTGGGTAGCTTCCACAACATTTGGAGGCCCCAGCGAGATACCCAGCAAGGGTGAGAGGGACCCCTTATCCAGGGCAGGAGGCTCTCCTCCATCCACCGCCGGGCAAGCTGTGAGGACTTATTGAAAAATCCTACAGGAGGTAAGAACTGGAGGTGCCTGGCGTGAGATCTCACAGTGGGGAGTCAAGTGGAGGGCTAGACGCAGTACTACCTCCTGACTCCAGCCAGTGACCACAACGGTGGTCACAGCATCTGGTAAGTGTGACTTTCAGTTGCACAGGACTTGTCTGTCTGGTCTTTGTTGTCCTGGTCTTTGTTGTCAAAATAGGACAGGGGTCGTCTGCTTCTATGTGCTCCCCGCTACAATGTTTTCCTAAGAATTTTCAGGACTTCAAGAAGAGAGCTGGAGATTACGGATATAATGTTAATGCTTTTGATTTACAGTATGTCTCTGTTGGGGACAGCATCCACTCTGACTGGGGGAGGAAGAGAGCTGAAAACTACTCCGGAGCGGTGTATGATAGGGCAGCTGTAATAGAATTCCCTAGATAAAGTAGTAGATTCTCAGCCTGCTAAGATGGAGGAGCCCTAGGCTGGGGGCAAGGGGATGGTCAGAGAGATCAGGAATAATAAAGGAGAAGGATTTGAGCCTCTAGGGCTTAGAGTAAAGAAGGAAAAATCTAGGAGGAAGAGCAGCTAAGGACAGAGTAAATGGTTAATATAGAAACGGGGGGGGGGGGGGGGGAGACGGGGGAGTGCCAGCATTAGCAGGGAGAGTAGAGAGAGATAGGTTTCTGTTAGTGCTGGACTCAAGCCCACAAGCTGGACTAATGAGCACAGTGAGTTCTCTCTGCCCTGTTTTGTTTTCATTAACCCTTCCAATATCACAGAAAGTCTAGTTATGTTTTCTTTAAAAAGTATTTTATAGTAATCATTAAAGGACTGAGGTTTCTAATAAGGAATTACTGAGTAGAAAGTCTAAGGCATAGTTATACATTTTTAAAAGACATAGAAAGAAGGTTTAAAGGCTAATTTGAATGTACAAAATTTACAAAGGTTATATACATAATAATAAGAGAAATATTACAAGAAAATTAAGGAAATAATACAGTCTAGTAAGCCAAGAAGAGTAAGTAATTTACATTCTGCCTCCGTAAACAGAGGGTAAATAGTTATGCCAAAGTACTTAGGGGGGACTAATAAAAGAAACTCAACAGTTACTATTTTGTTATAATTCTAGAGTCCAAAAAAAAAAGTTGGCAAGGAAAATCAGAAGCTCTTAAAGCAGGTCAGTATATTTTTCTCCTTATACAATTCCTCCAAAATTTGGCAATACTTAATAAATAAATCATAGCAATACATTTCTTTGCATAAATTCAATAAGACTGGTTTCCAATAGTGGCTTTATTGACTGAAAACTCTGACTAGAGTATCATGTTTTAAAGAGCCCTCTCTGAGCTCTGAGGACTTAAAGACAATACGAATGTCACAGAGAAAGCCTGGTATCTTACTTAGTAGCCCTAAAGAGAGCTGACGCTGGAGCATCAGGCCCATACCGTACCATCGCTGATGGTTGGTCAGAGTAGAAGGGGAGCAATAAGGGTGCTTCTGCATCTCTGCAGGACCCCCACACACTCTGGGCTGTGACGAGTAGGAGGGCTGCTGAGAAGGGCCTTAAAGCAAGGACAATGGGGCTTGGGCAGAGCCACTGAAGGTGAGGAATTCACCTAATTCAGCAGATACTACAGGCAAGCCTAATGGCAGCTGGATAGCTTGGCTTCTTGCCCCTATGGTGCACATTAAGATTCAATCATAAAATTCCAGCACAGGTAGTCAATTACATTCTTGTGTTTATACAAACAATTAGGTCAAATTAAATACAATAGATAAAGTGGTCTTAATTTGGCTCCATTAATAAACAGAGGGGTAATTTTTTAAGGAGAAAAACTCTATTTCAATAGAGGTTATTAAAACTAAAATATTTTCTTTCCCTTCCACTGGACCATATGTTACAGTTTGTCTCCTTCAGGTCACAAGCCCACCTCCTTCTGTGCCCAGGCCTCATAGTCCCTCTAACAGACAGCAAGGATCTCTTGGCTCTGAGGGAAACTTCTGACCCACCTCAGCATGAGGCAGCTACAAAAGAGAAATTCAACAGCCACTTTCCCTAAAAGAATTCAGAGCCAGGATCCTTAAGGTAATATAGTAAGTAGTTAAACAGACATGAGCAGAGCAAGGATGATGGGCCAACTGCACTACCAGATGTAATTAAGTCTTTCCACCTCTACATATGTAAGAGAAGGAAACTCACCAGAAGCAAGAGAGAACTAGGCTGCAGACGAAGCAACCCAGGAGGCTGCCCTAAGACCAGTAGGGCCCCTTGAGGTACTATTGGCCATACCCCTCAGAGAATTAAATGTTTGGCAGACCACCATCCCTCTTTCTCCACTTACGGGAAGAGGAGCTTGCCCAGTTGTCTACCCATAATTTGCTTAGGTCCTTACAGGGACTGAAGAACTGTTCAACGTCAGTAAGCCGGTTGGTGCAGGCAGCACACAAAGAGGACCAGAAGCAATCACCCGTGGCTCATTCCATCTATGTTCCAGAGGACCTGGTCTGGGTAAAGCACCACGACCCTAGTAGCCTTGAGCTCCACTGGGTTGGCCCGTTCCAGGTGATCCTGAGCACCCCAACCACAGTCAAGGTTGCCGGGAAGAGGCATTGGATACACCACCATCCTGCTACCTAGAAACTATTCAGGGCAAATGCCTCCTCAATTTCATATCTTAGAGGAGGAAGCTAAATCAAGGATTTGATTCCAGTAAAGACCAGTAGGGAATGTAAAGGTCAATTTGCCCCAGCTCGTTTGCAGCTCAGTAGGACTTAACTGCTACTGCTAGAGATAAGAAAATAGTCATACTCTAGCCAAAACTTATGAGTCTATGAGAAATAGAGCAACAAACTTTGTGCATCATCTTTTGTAGTTTTTGTGAATAAAAGCTTGCTTCTGCATCTGGTCACTGCTGTAGTGTCCATCCTCACTTCGGTGTGGGCTGGTGCGGCAGCCAGCTGGCCAAGCTCAATAATCCTTGCTTGCTGCTTAAGACCTAATTGGAGTCAGTAATCTTCTTCTCATGAATGTGCCTCCACAACAGGAAGGCCTACTCTTGCACGAATTTCATGCGTGAGGCCTCTAGTAACAATATAATAATATATTGTGAACTGCAAACTATGCAGACAATTCAGAAAGCTATTAAAGGAAGTAAAAGGAACTTGCCTGAAATTCTCCCACCCAGATATAATCCCTACTCACAAAAATATATTCCATAAGGGCTTTATTCAAAAATATTTTATAATCAATGTCAAGAAGTTTGCATAAAACAGTAAACTACTTAAAATACTAAGTATTTTCTAAAGATTTAACTAAGATTTTCCTTTGGTGTTCTCTTTTCCTAACAATATCAAATACCATTTGGAAAAGAGCCTCGTGCACTGGTTTTCAAACCTTTTTGAACACAATCCACAGGAAGAAAATCATTTAATATTATATGACCATATCCACATATATACATATGTAATTGAACAGAAGTGTCATGAAACAACAATTGCCTTAAATACATATGATGCATTTTGATACTTTCGCTATAAATAAATATATAAAAGGCTGGTTGTGTATTGTGATTTCCTGCAATTTAAAAATCTGCAATTTAAAAATCACTAACATAGAGGAAAAATCCCTTAATTTAGTGGTCCAGCTTGGTTAGAGTTCATCAAGTAACCAAAACTAAGTCGTTTAACTCTTTGTTGCTTAGTTTCTCTTGTACAGTTCAGCAGACATTAAGAAAGTGTACCACAAATAAAAAATATATAATCATGAGGAAACGCTGATATTAGTAAGTAAAACTAGTAAACAAGGTAATCTTTCACACAAATATAAAGAATCAGATCCAAAATACAGGCCCTATGAAATCAAGTTTTACAGTTCACTTCTGAGAATTCAATCTTACTTAATTTAATGGTTGTTAGGAAACCAAAACATCCTCCACCAAGGACAGCTAAAGTACCACCAAATGATTTTAAGTTACCCAGTATAATTAAAATAAACTGCAGGGCAGCAGCACTATCAGATATTTAAGAAAATAAGTCAGATTAAAGCTTTGAAATAGCTCCAGCATCTTTTAAGTATGTTTAGCACTGGTCCCCAGGGCTATTTCACATTCCCAATGGAATACTCCCAAAGAAAATTTATGTAGAGATTTATTTCCTAGGAAATTTTACTATGGCATAAAAAACTATGTTGAATTGGTTTAGGACAGGAGTTACCAACTAGCAATAGGTGCAACACTACAAAACACTCCAAATTTCATATACAACCTTGTAATTCATGTTGAATGAAAAAAAAACAACACCCATGATGAAAAGTTGTATTATAGTATATCTCACTTAAAATTATACTCCACTTAGTGCAACAAGGGAGTATACAACCCGATGTGTCTGGCAGTTCCAAGTTAGCTATCACTATGGTTAAAACCATTAAAGTAATCATTAAAATGAAATTTGGATATCGGATTTTTTAAAAAGCAGAACATCTTAATGAGAACTTCATAAATACAATAACAAAAAATAATGACAAACAGGCCAGTCATATTAACTACTACTTTACTTTCTAAGAAAGTATGTCAAAAGCCCAAGTCTTTACTATTTTACTACCTAGAGTCTGATTTAAGTGTATGCCATTTCTATGATCTGTCTGATATAACTTCACAAATATTTTTGACAAAAAGCATAAAATTCAGTCAACATTTAGTGCACTAATACATTGAAAATGAACAATTACTAGGTAGAAATTATTTACATGTGACTAGTGATAAACTGGCTAGTTAAATGTTGTATAAAAGTGGAATACGAGAGTTGCAAATTCAGAACAGCTAGTATGTTTAGGAGACCATAGGTAATGCCTCCTTATCTACAATTAAAGAATAATTTAACCAGAAGGGACTCTAAGATGTTTCTGGAAGCAAAGTGAGGGATGTAAATAAATTATGATGGAGCTATTCTAACCTTAACATTAAAGAGAACATCGGAAATAAGCGAAGGGTCAGGAAATAGGTTTTACTGGGTGAAACAAAAATGTTGGGTAAAGGAAGAGTGTGTAAAAAGAGAATAACAGACCAATATCATTAGTTGAATGGTCTTTAAATTGATGGTAACAGCTGAGTGTTTTTAGATAGAAAGGAGGAAGCTGCTAAAAGGATTAAAATACAGTATGAATAGAAAAGTTTTTCTGTAGTGTTCTACTGCAATAAATCACAGCAGAGGTAAGAGGGTCGTAAAAAAACTCTTAACAGAGTATATATGTATCTGCATCAGCTAATATCAGAAATAACCTATACAAAATAACTGTGGAAGCCATTTTATTTCTTTTATAAATTAACTAGTTCACTTATTCAACGAATATCAGCAATATTGTATATACATATGTATTCTGCTAGGCATTGGTAGGGATACAAATAATTATTAGGCCACACTCCTTGCCCTCAAGAGCTTAAAATCAAATAGAGAACATATTACCAAAACTATTAAGCTCCACTTGGGCAATTCAAAGTAAATGCTAGAGGATTCTACATTTCCAGATATGGTGATTGTGTGGGGGTTTAGGGGAGCTTTATTGATGAGGAAGCAGGAGTGGAGCTTTGCAGGATGAATAAATATCAAGTGCTGGAGATGAAGGTAGGAGGGGATTTAAATAGGCAGGACAAGCCCTGGGTTGGCTGAAAAATATGAGATGGAAGAGAAAAGGAAATTGGAGCCAGATTCTACTGTCAGTCTTCAATTCACAAATATTAGCATGCATATATATGACAGTGTTTTTGAATTTTTATCATAGAATTTTTCCTAGTAAAAAAAATTAGCTGATTTTGAAATTTATTTCACAAACTGCACAAGAAAACCATTTCTAAATTTATAGAGTTTTATAAAAAATAATGAGTTCTACTGAAAGAGGCCAGATATAGATAGTGAGTGAATTGGCTGGATGTCCTCAAAATGGTCACAACAGAAGCACTGGAAGTGAATACTTTTCATGCACCTGTCAATGTGCTTTTAACTTAATACAGGAGGGACTACCTTTTCAGAAGTGTTCAGACACCACTGTCAAATCAAACCTTGGCCCTGTACACAAGTATCAAATATGATTTGGATGCTTCATGTCTTATTTGACTGGATTCAGGAAAACCACCAAACTCAATCCAATCAGTCTAACAGACTTCAAACTTTTCCTTACTTTGAATCACTTAAACGTATTTTATGTCACACTTAGTTCCTTTTGATAAAAAGGACAAAAATTATTCATCATCCTTAACCCAACACTCCTATTTTAGATAAGCAGGTAACTTGGGTGGGGGGGGGAGGGCTAAAATAACTTGTCACACATTACTTCAACTGGTGCCTCTGTTTACTCCTTTATATAGGACTAGAGGCCTGGTGCACGGATTCGTGCATGGGTGGGGGTGAGGGGAGGTCCCTCAGCCTGGCCTGTGCCTTCTCACAATCTGGGACCCCTCAGAGAATGTTTGACTGCCAGTTTAGGCCCTGCAGTGTGTCAAGCAGCAGGTGGCCAAAGAGGAGCCCAAGCTGGGGCGGGGTGCCATGCAGCTCGCGCTCATCCCACCCCACTGAGCCTGCCGTCGCCACTCGGTAGTGCTGCTGCAGAGTTGGAAGAGTCTTCTGCCGCCACAGCTGTGCTTGCCAGCCATGAACCTGGCTTCTGGCTGTGTGGTGCTCCCTCTGTGGGAGAGCACTGACCACCAGGGGCAGCTCCTGCGTTGAGCGTCTGCCCACTGGTAGTCAGTGTGCATCATAGCAAATGGTCGACTAGTTGTTCTGGTCATTCTGGTCATTCAGTCATAATGGTCACTTAGGCGTTTTTATATATACTAGAGACCAGGTGCACGAAATTCATGCATGGGGTGGAGAGAGGGTGTCCCTCAGTCCGGCCTTCACCCTCTCCAATCTGGACATCCCTTTCACAATCTGGAACTGCTGGGGCTCCTAACCATAATTATTTTTACTACTACCTTATACTAATAAAAGGGTAATATGCTAATTAGATCAGATAAACCGGACGATGTTCCAGATGTTCTTCTTGACAAAGCTAGGGGCATGGCTGGCCTGCAAACTGCCCATGGTCCCTAGCCCAAGCCAGCCTCACCTCCCCCAAGCGAGGATCCCCCCTCCACCCCAATCAGAGCATGGCCAGCCTGCAAACTGCCCACAGCCCCTCACCCAGGCCAGCGCAACCCCCAATGGAGACCCCCCCACCCCATGGAGGTGTGGCCAGCTTGCAAATCACCACCCGAGGCCCCTCGCCCAGGCCGACCCCACCCTCCAGGAGGACCCCCACCCCAATCAGGGGCATGGTTGGCCTGCAAACCCCACAGCACCTCACCCTTGCTGGCCCCGCCCCTCAGCAGGACCCCCACCCTGATCCAGTGCCTCCTTCAGGGCAGGCCAACCAGTCCCCACCCATGCACCAGGCCTCTAATTCTATATAATAAAAGGGTAATATGCAAATTGATCCTAATGGCAGAATGACCAGAAGGACTGATAGGCCAGTCACTATGAGGCGCACTGACCACTCTTGGTCTCTTTCCCCAGCCGGCAGGCTTTGATTGCCTGATGGCCACCTGTGGCTGGGGTGGGGCTGGCGAGCGGGTGGGAACAGCCGATTTCTCAGACCTTTCCCCCAGCCGTCAGACACTGATCACCCAATGGCTAATGGGGAACCAGAGGTGGGTAGCAGTGGGGGGCAGGGCTGGTTGTGGGCAGCTGGGGAAGATGTCCCTGATCACAGGCCAGGCCTAGGGACCAAATCCACACACAAATTTCGTGCACCAGGCCTCTAGTCCTATATAATCCTATATAATAAAAGCCTAATATGCTAAGTGTTCAGTCGTCTGTTCAACCAATCAAAGTATAATATGCTAATGATATGCTAAGGCCACTCAACCGCTAGCTATGACGTGCACTGACCACCAGGGGGCAGACACTCTGACCAGTAGGTTAGTTTGCTGTTGGAGTCCAGCCAATTGGGACTGCGCGAGATGGGCTGGTCATGCCTTGGAGCCCTCCCGCAGTCCCTCCCTGCCTGGCCAACCTCCCGTGTCCCTCCCCAGCCCCAGTCGTGCACTGGCAGGGTACCTCGGCCTGGCCTATGCCCTCTTGCAATCTGGGACCCCTCAGAGGATGTCGGAGAGCTGGTTTCAGCCTGATCCCACAGGCCAGGCCGAGGGACTCCACTGGTGCACAAATTTGTGCGCCAGGCCTCTAGTAGTTAATACTATTGTAAGTGGTTCAAGTACATTATACATTAACATAAAAATGTTAAGACTGGTTTAAAAATCATTTTGTATTCATCTAATAAACAAATTTTTATGATGAAAATACAATTTACAATAAAATGCAATATTATCTCTATGGGAAGAAAACGCCCTTTAAGCCCAGATTTTATTCTTTTAGAGATCTTAAGAAAGGTCAGTAGCTCAAAAGTAGTTATAGTTTTTCCCTACGCTGACTCCACCCCTTAAAAGCAGAAATTTTCAGCTTCATAAAGACTAAAAGAATTTCTCATTTTTGTTCTGTAAATCCACTATTTGTAAATAGATTATTCTAATTCTAATAAATATAAAGGTTGCATGAGGAAAAGTTCTTTCAACTAAATTTCTGATGTGTTATCAGTCTTAGTTTAAATGCTTTCTAGGTATGAGAATTGAAGATAAAATAACCAGCATTAAATGTATTTTCGGATTTATTGAAGGTAGATGAAATATGATATTGCAACACCTGATTTGAAGGACAGAGGTTAAATGCATTAAATATAGAGCACAACGGTTCAGTGGGCCTTGTGTGCAGATCAGCTACACCTGTCTACACATGAGTAGAGATCAAATCATCATTTCCAGCACTGTGTTTATAATTGTTTAAAATGAAGGCAGTTATAAACCTTACTATAGTTGCTACCTTCAGAAAAACAACAAAAGTACAACAATGTAATTATGTAATAGAGAAACTGAGATTTAAATAATTTAAATCTATTAAGATTTAATAAACAACTTCATGTTAGATGGTAAAAACAAAAACAAAAAAAGGCAAAAATCATTCTGCCATATAAAATAAAACTTAATACCTAAAGTTTTTTGAATTCTTAAAATTTAATGCACCTTAACATGGCGAGGCTTCTCAATGATGTATTCAATTTTATTTAATAAAGGCTTAGTGGCATAAGACTGCTAGTAATATAGTGAATTAACATCTCCTCTTCTAACAGGTTACTTAGCAAGCAGTTGGCTCCAAGTTTTATTTTCAAGTTATTTAAAAATAAGTCAATTTCTAGAGTTTGCTTGGCCTTTAATAATCATTGGAAACAAGTGAATTCTTTATTTACAGACTTAAGAAAAAACAAAAGCTTAGGAAAACAAATGTGTTCTCTTTCACCTCTTTCAGTAGATGACAGCTAGCTATGTCAGAAAAGGACACATTATATAAAAAGCTCAATGAGAGGCTATGTTGAGACTGCAGCACTCCCACTACCTCTTATAAGGTTTACAGCACTGGTATCTTGACAAAACTAGAAAATAATCCAAATATAAATGCATCTTTCTTGCTTAATCGTAACTACATATCAACTTACCAAATCTCTATGCAACACCCAGTTAGCATGCAGGTAGTGAATCCCATCTAGGATCTGATATAATAGTGACTTCACCATTCCCCGAGGTAACTGAACTGGCTTCTTATTTGCTTTAGAAGCTCTGTGAAACTTGATTATATGCTGGGGGGGGAAAAAAGAAAAACATCACCAGACACTTAAAAAAAAAAAGAGGGAACTATAATGTGATATAAATGTTTTCCTAACAGAAAAAGAAACACAGGGATTCCCAAATATTCTGGAAAAAAAAATAATTTCACATTCTTCTGAACAACAAATCACTTATAAACTTCCTAATAACTGGAGCTAAATTTTCATTTCTAATCATAAGATAGTGTCTCACAAAATAAATGATTACAACAGAGAAGAAATATGATTTTATTTTAAAGTATAATTACAAATTACCTTTAGAGTATATTTAACCTTTTTTCATCTAATAGAAAAATTTTCAGAAAAGAATCAATTTTTTTTCTGTAGTGATTAAATGAAAAGAAAAACAAATTTCAAGAGATACTTTGGCACAGATAGAGTACCTATTTATGCTATATGAGTTATAGAGAAAGCATATAGGGAAATAGTTCAATAAAATATATAGAAGCATGAAGAAACATGTAAATTACCAGTTCACACTGGAAATATTTAGAAATATGAAAAATTCTGATTAAAAAAAATGTCTTGTACCATCTGTCAAAGTTTTCTAGGTAAAGTGTTAGTGGACATCGAGGAAAACACAATACCACTTCATAAACAGAAAAATAATCCTATATAATAAGAGAAAGATATGCTAATTAGCACATAAATGCTAATTAGTTACAACTGGATATGCTAACTAGTCAAGACCAGTATACAAATTGACCATAACTCCAACACACAAGATGGCTATCCCCATGTGGTCAAAGATGGCCACACCCATGTGGTCACAAGATGGTTGGCAGGGGAGGGGGGTTGGGAGGGACCATGCCTGCAGGGGAGGGAAGTTAGGGGCAACCAGGCCTGCAGAGGAGGACAGTTGGAGGGACCAAACCTGCAGGGGAAGGCAGATGGGGGCAAATGAGCCTGCAATTGTGGGAGACCAGGCCTGCAGGGGAGGGCAGTTAGGGGAGACTGGGTTGGCAGGGGAGGGCCATTGAGGGGGAAACCAGGCTTGCACAGGAGGGCAGTTGGGGACAACCGGGCCTGCAGGGGAGGGCAGTTGGGGGTGATCAAGCAGGCAGGGGAACAGTTAGGCGTTGATCAGGATGGCAGGGGAGCAGTTAGGGGGTGATCAGGCTGGCAGGCAGAAGTGCTTAGGGACAATCATGTAGGCAGTCAGGTGAGTGGTTGGGAGCCAGCAGTCCTGGATTGTGAGAGGGATGTCTCAGATTTTTGAGGGTGCAGGCTGGGCTGAGGGACCCACCCCTCTCCAGGGCACAAGTTTTGTTCACTGAGCCTCTAATCACTTTATAAATAACTATCTCAACAGAAATAAGACCCAATATTTCAAAATCTCTTAACAGCTTTCTTCATTTTAAGTAAAGCATTCTTAAACTGCAAGAAAGTCTAGAAGTCAGCTGCAGTCAGCTCTGTGGTGTGCACCACTGTGCACATGCACAAGAGCAGATTCGAGCAGGACTTGTGAGTGGAAATTAAGCATGCACTTGAAATTAGTAAACATCATTAAAACAAGAGTGAGATATTTAATATTATAGGGAACACTTTTTACTTCCTATTTTCTTATGATATAGGAATAACTAGTGATTAATGAGTGAAAGCATTTTACCTTCCAAAGAAAAAATAGACATCAAAGATTACCTTTGATTACCAAAGAGGGAAGTATCAGTCAGCGCATATATATAGAATGATTAATCTATATTTTATTAGTAACATTACATTATTTTAATTTTTTCCTGATTTTTCTCAAAGGATTTACAAGTACACACACAAAAAAATAATAATCTAGAATATTTTGTCACCTAAAAAATGATGTGGCAATCAAGTCTGTTTGGTTTAGGAAGAGCTAGTGGCTCTCAGAGCTTAATAAAAATAAATTAAAATACATCATCTTTTAAAGATGTAAAACCCGCCAGAATGAAAGGAACACATATGGAGGGGACGTAAGATAATCAATTAATGCTACATACATTTCTTCAGTTAATGCTTTCATTGGGGTATTACAAATCACTTTTTACCAATATTCTATAACTACAAAAAAAACCCCAGTGTGAACATTTTTACCTTTATTTTTATTATAAGGCTATATAACAAATTTAAGGTATGCATACCATGAAATTTCACCAACACTTAAGTGATTTTATAAATCACTCTTTTAACAACAATTTTTGGTTACTCTCTGCTGTCTTATATTCCAGCTCATTCATTAAAATATTCCAATTAAAAGAAGAAAATAAAACAAAGCAGTACGTTTAGTAAACTGAATTATCATTTTGTTTTCATTAAAATGAATATTAAAAGTACTTATTTGTCTTCAAAGAGTATTAATAAGATGATAAAGCCTGTTAAATATCATACACATTTGTCAACATTACATACAGTATAATTTGTGAAAATGATTATTATACCTTCATGGAAAGTGAAATATTATGTACCAGCATTCTAGAAATCACATTGAATACCAAACATTATCACCTATGTTCAACTATGTTTTACTACAAATCGTGTTTATAAACTAGCCTGTAAATCTATAATAATAAAAGTGTAATATGCTAATTAGACCAGACATCCTTCCGGACGTCCTTCTGGGATGAAACTGGGGCTGCAGCCGCAGGATCAAGACCACCGTGGCTGCGAGGCAGGGATCTTGCACAAATTTTGTGCATCAGGCCTCCAGTCTTCTCATAAATTGGAATTGTATTTGATTTTATGTTAGGCTTGAGGATGTAGTGTTCAACTTGATGTTGACCACCTGACTTACCAAATTTGTATTAAAAGAACACAAATTTGATTTGATTAGATTTCTTTAAAAAGAACAGAAGCTAACAATAAAAGAAAAAATATTTACAATCAGCATGAACCTTAGACAACTTTCATAAAACAGAAAATTTCATGTATCTATTTTCTGTTTGAAATAATTATTTCCAGATAACTTATAAAAACAATTTGAATCATATCATATTTAGTATGGAAAATTAAAATCTACATAGAATGAAACTATTTCTTAAAAATCTGAAAGCATAAACCCTAGGTGGTTTGGCTCAGTGGATAGAGCATCAACAGACTGCAGAACGAAGGGTCCTGGATTCAATTCTGATCAAGGGCACATGCCTGGGTTGTAGGCTCGATCCCCAGTGTGGGGCATGTAGAAGGCAGCTGATCAATGATTCTCTCTCATTACTAATGTTTCTATCTCATTATCCCTCTTCTTCCTCTCTGGAATCAATGAAGAAGAAAAAAATCTGAAAGCATATAAAACCCAGACAAGTTTCAATTTCTGAAATCTGTTAAAGTTAAAATTGTGTAAATAAGGCTAATTCTGAAAATTAGCAAATGTGTTTGAAACTATTTTACTATTTTAGAATTTGAATTCACTTAAACAGAATTTGTGAAATTTTATGGAATTTGTGCTTGTTTTACTTCAAAATTTTGTATTTACAAGAATAATTTACTAGAGGCCCACTACACAAATTCATGACGTAGAGGGATCCCTTAGCCTGGCCTGTGTGATCAGGCCAAATGGGCTCTCTGACATCCCCTGAGGGGTCCCAAATTATGAGAGGGTGCAGGCCAGGCTGAAGGACCACACCGGTGCATGACTGGGGCCAGAGAGGCACACTGGAAGTTAGCCTTTGGGAGGCTCTAGGGCATGTCGAGCCCATCTCAGTCATGACCAGCCAGACCCCAGCAGCAAGCTAACCTACTGGTCAGAACCTCTGGCCCCTGGTTGTCAGTGCACATCATAGCAACTGGTTGACCGTCTGCCCCTGGTGGTCAGTGCATGTTACAGTGAGCAGCTGAGTGGCCTTAGACATATTATTAGCATACTAGAAGCCCAGTGCATAAAAATTTGTGCACTCGGGGGAGGGGGGGTGTCCCTCTGCCTGGCCTGTGACCTCTCACAGTCTGGGACCCTCAAGGGATGTCCACCTGCTGGCTTAGGGCCACTCCCCAGGCGATCAGGCCTAAAATGGCAGTCAGACATTCCTGTGGCAGCCTGGGAACCCTCAGGGGATGTCCACTTGCCAGCAGGGAGCAGGCCTAAGCTGCAGTCGGACATCCTTAACGCTGCTGAGGAGGCAGGAGAGGCTCCAACCACAACTGCTGTACTGCCAACTGGCAGCCTGGCTTGTGGCTGAGCAGAGTTCCCCCTGTAGGAGTGCCCTGACCACCAGGGGCAGCTCCTGCATTGAGCATCTGCCCCTTGGTGGTCAGTGTGTGTCATAGTGACCAGTCATTCCCAGTTGTTCCGCTGTTAGGGTCAACTTGCATATTACCTTATTATTATATAGGATTATATAGGATAGAGGCCAGGTACATGGGTGGGGGCCAGCTGGTTTGCCCTGAAGGGTGTCCCAGATCAGCATGGGGTACCCACTGGGGTGCCTGGCCAGTGTGGGTGAGGGGCTGATGGCTGTTTGCAGGCTGACCACAGCTCTTATTGACCCAACGTCCCAGTGAGGCTGGCTGGAATCAGGTTTCTGAGGTTTATTTATCTTCTATAATTGAAACATTGTTGCCATGAGCAGAGGCTACAGCCGGCCTAGGCAGGCAGTTTTTTCCATTGCCGGTGCAACGGAAGCTTCCTGTTTGCTCTAGCTCCATGGCTACCAGCTGCCATCTTGGCTGGGTTGATTTGCATAGTTGCTCTGATTGGTTGATGGGCGTGGCTTGGCTGCTGGGTGTGGCTTAGGTGTAACAGAGTGGGGGTCAATTTGCATATTGCTCTTTTATTAGATTATGCTTTGATTGGTTGAACGGACGACCAGACAATTGGACACTTAGCATATTACGCTTTTATTATATAGGATAGCTGAATGAAAAATGTGAATTATTTTGAAGATTTCTATAAGTAAGCCATGATATTATAATCCTTTACATATCAATATATATACAAGATGTGGCAAAGTAGGTGTACAGTTATGAATATAAAAAACACACATTGTATTCTTGTATTATTACTGAAACAGATATTATTCTGGTATTATTATTCATTAATCATTGTATTACTTTCCATGTAAACAACTGTAAATCTATTTTTCCCATATCCTGTATCTTCTTTTTTTATCTCAATAAATGCACAGCTATAATAAAATTTGCAAACATATACCAGTATGCAAAATACAATGAAGTGTTGAAACACCTTATTACTTTTAAATATCAGAAAAAAATATAATTCACAGCAGTGAAGCAACTGTTAATGAATTAATGTAATATGTATGGGGCTTTGTTTACTTGTTTTTTAAATTGTAATCAGTGCCCCCCTTTTCTGCCATTGCCTCCCTGCCCCAGATCCCAACCCTCCCCAAGCCTTGACCACTCTGTTGTCTGTGTCTATGGGTAATGTAAGTATGCATATAGGTTCTTTGATTAATATCTTCCCATCCTCCCCTTCCCCCTTCCCTCTGAGATTTGTCAGTCTGTTCCATGTTTCCATATTCCTGATTCTATTTCATTCACCCGTTTATTTTGTTACTAGATTCCTTGTTCATTTATTTTTATATTCAATAGCTGATACATATTTATTGCCACTTTATTGTTCACATTTTTAATCATTTTTCTTCTTTACACATAACTGATCAGGAAATAAGTTTTGCGAGTATGTTTCAAAATTATTTTGGCTATTCTGTTATACATTTTCATTATATACATATCAGAAAGTCTTATCTCTAATATTGTATTTTCTTTTATATTTTATCTTTATTGTTCAAAGTATTACAGTCCCCTTTTTTCACCTCAATGGCCCCCTCCACCCTGTTTCTCCCCTCTCCCCAGACCTTCACCCCATTATTGTCTATGTCCATGGGATATTTATATATGCATATAAGTTTAGAATTTTTTTTTAAAAATGTAACTATTATATTTAACAAAGGAGTCAATCAATTAATAGATACTCAAGATTTTTATAAGTAACAGTTTAAAAAACAATCTTTTTAGTAAATACAAAATACTGAGGCAGTTGTTTGTATTTCAGTTGGAAAAAGTATAGTTAAATTCTTAGTTTATAATAATTTTTATCAATATAGCATAATATTTTTCATTATATAAGTTAAACTGATAAAGTTCAATACTTGACTTCAAGAATCTTCAAATATTTGAGTCTAGGTATCTAAAATGTTCTCATTATAAAGATCAGACAAACACTAAATAACTAAAAGCCCTAACAAAATCTACTTTCATTCTGATCTAATTTTGTAGTAAAGCTCTTTGCCACAAAGAATTCTTCCTATAGAAGAATATGTTCAATTATACTAAGTACAATTTTGAATTTCTGATGAGCAAAATAGAAAATACATTAGAATACTGAATATGAATTGTGAATAATACTCAAATTATGATTAATAATAGTCTCCTACAATTGAATCATATACTTATTTTATAAAGCTTTTCGAATGCAAAATTATGCTTCAGAAAAGTCCTGTAAAAAAAGGCAAGAAAAGCATTACATTTTACAGATGGGAGAAACTACAGCTTCACAACCACTAAGAGACTTGCCTAATGGCATATGACAACAGAACCACTAAGGTCTGTCTAGTCTTCCAAATATAATGTATTTGTCTCCCTACATGAGACCACCTTCTCATTTTATATTCCTTCACACTACAGAATAAAAAAAGAAATATACTGCTTTTAAATTTTATAACAAAAGTTTTTACAGATAATTTTTTATTTTTATAAAAATGTGTATAGCTAGGCAACAATATTAAATAGTTGTTTATACTCTTCAGATTCTATTTTTTTCTGTAATATGTTACAAAGGTCAAACTAGAAAAATCAAAATGTGATACAAAGCAAAATACTCTACACTTGGCATTATATAAACC
Organism: Murina feae; assembly: GCA_004026665.1. Classification (NCBI taxonomy): domain Eukaryota; kingdom Metazoa; phylum Chordata; class Mammalia; order Chiroptera; family Vespertilionidae; genus Murina; species Murina feae. The sequence goes on from PVJC01014684.1 coordinate 26,817, forward strand.
ACATTTTATTTATAAGGTTACATTTATTTTGAAATGTTTTTAGTCACTCTTATTACTCCTGATCGAAACTAGTGACCCTATGTCTACCAGCAATTTTCCTTACCCAAAGGTCATGTTCAGCGTAGTCAAACAGAAGCCATACTTTCCTGTCTGCATGAGATAGAAACACCTTTTGAAGAGAGATGACATTTGGATGCTTAAGCTCTCGAAGTAACTGCAAAACAAAGGAAATCCATTAAAAATCTTTGCCATAAAAATGTTTGAAAACCCCCACATAATTTGTAACTCCAAGGCAATACAAACCCAATCCTAAAATCTAATAGTTTTCAATCCTAAAAATCTAGTAAGTTCCCATACAATTTTTACGTGTCAATACAAGGCGTTTCAGTAATAAATGAGAAAAAAATCTTTGGAGAAAGGTTATTATCAGAATAAATCTATCTTGTTATTTAGTTCAGCAGTCACCAACCTTTCAGACCTCACGGACTACCAGTGGTCTGGGGGCCACCAGTTGGCAACTGATGGTTTAGCTGGTTTTTAAAAAATCTTTATTGTTGAGAGTATTACAGATGTTCCCCCCTTTCCCTTCCACTGCTCCACTTCACCCAAATCCCACCTCACCCCAGACCTTCACCATTCTGTTGTCTATGTCCATAGGTAATGCATTTATGCATATAAATTTTCTGGTTCATCTCTTCCTACCCTCCTCTCCCCCCTTCCCTCTGAGATTTGTCCGTTTGTTCCAAGTTTCCATGCCTCTGGTTCTATTTTATTCACCAGTTTATTTTTTCCATTAGAATCTGTTTATTTTTATTTTTAGATTAAATTGCTGATAGATATGTATTTATAACTATTTATTTTATTGATTTTTTACATAGAGGAAGTGAGAGGGATAGAGAGTTAGAAACATCGATGAGAGAGAAACATCGATCAGTTGCCTCCTGCACACCTCCTACTGGGGATGTGCCAGCAACCAAGGTACATGCCCTTGACTGGAATCGAACCCGGGACCTTTCATTCTGCAAGCCGACGCTCTATCCACCGAGCCAAACCAGTTAGGGCAATTGTTCATATTCCTCCTCCTCTTTCTCCTCCTCCTCCTTTTCTTCTTCTTCTTAAAGAAGACCCTTTCACATTTCATGTAATACTGGTTTGGTGGTGATGAACTCCATTAGCTTCTTATTTTCTATGAAGCTCTTTATCTAACCTTCAATTCTAAATGATAGCTTTGCGGGGTAGAGTAATCTCAGACACAAGTCCTTGGCTTTTCATCACTTTGAATATTTCTTGCCAATCTCTTCTGGCTGGCAAAGGTTCTGTTGAGAAATTAGCTGACAGTGTACAGTTGCTCCCTTGTAGGTAACTAACTGCTTTTGTCTTGCTGCTTTTAAGATTATCTCTTTGTTTAAAACGTTTTGCATTTTAATTATGATGTGTCTTGGTGTGGGCTTTTTTGGGTTCCTCTAATTTGGGACCCTCTGTGCTTCCTGAACTTGTATGTCTATTTCTTTGACCAGGTAGGGGAAGTTTTCTGTCATTATTTTAAAAATAGGTTTTCAATATCTTGCTGTCTATTCTCCTTCTGGCACCCCCATGATGCGAATGTGGGTACACTGAAATTGTCCCAGAGGCTCCTTACACTATCCTCATATTTTTGGAATCTTTTTTCTTTTTGCTCTTTTGATTGGGTGTTTTTCACTTCCTCATGTTCCAAATCACTGATTTGTTTCTTGGCATTCTCTACTCTACTGTTGATTCCCTGTAAAGTATTTTTTGTTTGTTTGTTTATGCTGTTTCTGAACCCCAAGGTAGCAGATGGAGCTGGAACAAGACAGGCAGTTAAGAATATACTAGCAATAGAGAAGGCTGGGCAAGGCTGCACCCAAGAGCCTCCTCCTAGAAATGATCCCTGAACCCAGGGGTGGTGAACATATGGCCTGTGGGCTGGATAAAGCCAGCAATATCATTTGGTCTGGCTCTGTCAAAGGCACTAGGGGTGAGTTAATTAAATGTTTGACCACATATAAAAGGCTAATTTTTCAAATATATTTTTTATTGATTTTAGAAACAAGTGGAGAGGGAAAGAGAGAAACATCATTGATGAGAGAGAATCATTGATTGGCTGTACTCCCCCTACTCGGGATTGAGGTGCAACCTGGGCACATGCACTCACTGGGAATCAAACCATGACCTGTTGGTTCATTGGTTGACATTCAACCATTGAGCCATGCTGGCAAGGAAGCAAGCTAATTTTTTTAAATACATTTTTACTGATTTCAGAGAGGAAGGGAGAGGGAAAGATAGAAACATCAATGATAGAATCATTGATCGGCTGCCTCTTGCATGGCTCCACACTGGAGCCTGCAACCGGGCATGTGCTCTGACTGGTTGACATTCAACCACTGAGCCATGCTGGTCCAGCAGCAGGTAAATTATTAAGTTGATCATAAATTTTATCTTCATTTCAGTTAGTGTATCCTTCATTTCTGACTGATCCTTTTTCATGTCTTTTATGTTCTCACTAAGTTCCTTGAAGATCTCATTAAGTTCCTTGAGCATCCTTTTAACCACTGGAACTCTGTAGTTTGCTTACTTCTATTTTATTTAGCTCTTTTTCTGCAGATTTCTTGTTCTTTCATTTGTGACATGTTTCTTTGTCTCCACATGCTTCCCTGTATTTGTTTATATGTATTCAGTAGAGCCGCTGTTTCCTGGAATTGGTAGAATGGCCTTGTGAACTAGGTATCTTGTAGGGCCCAGTGACTCAGCCTCCATGGTAACCTCAACTGGGCACTGTGGGTATGCCCCTGTGTGGGCTGTGTGCACTGTCCTGTTGTACTTGAGTCTTGAATGCTGATCTCATCACTATGAGGAACTGACGCCCAGGCAAACTGGCTATGTCAACCAGCTTTGACTACAGAGGAAGAAATGCTATGCAGGAGACACCCCTAAATAGTAGGACTTTTTGGTGCTGAGTCAGCCCCTTCAATGTATTGCTCATGGATGTGGTAGGGCTGTAATCTGGCATGGAAGGGTTGTAATCTGGCATAGTCTGAAGCTGAGCACCAGGTGCACTGGCTCAGGAGCCTCCTGGGAGGTTCAAAATCAGCTATTGCCTGTGCCCTGCCTGAAGCCACCTGGCACACGCTACAGAGTGATCTGCAAGTAACTGCTACTTGTGTTGGGCTTGGAGGTGCCCAAGAGGCATCTCCAAGCTGGTGTGGCCAATTGCTAGTGTCAGGCCTAGGACCACTTATCGACAGGTATGAGGTACACTGAGGCCAGCTCCTGTTTATTTGAGAGATTTTAGGAGTCTGAATCCTGAATTAGGACAGGCCATACATATGGAAAAGCCACTGGAAAGAACTTCAGTGGGGCTGCAAATTGGGTGTGGCAGGATCTCAGGGAATCACTAGGGTGAGATGAGCAGTGTGGGCCAGGTTGATAGAAACTCAGATATGGCGACTGCCTGCTGGCACTGTGGCAGGGAGGTCTCAGCAAAAAAAAAACAATTACCTCTGCCAGCACTTCTGTCTGGGAGAAAGCTGCTCCCAGTTCTCGCCTTGTGCAAGAAAATTTAGTTCCTCCCTGCATAGCCCTGGATCCTCTCAGGCTGCTGCCCTAGCACTAGAGCTCAGAGAGTGAGTCCAAGTAAGTCTGTGCAAGCAGCCCTTTAATAGGAAATACCTGGGACTCTAGCAACCTTCTGTGTCACTCAGCCACAATCCCCGCTGGATTTTATAGCCTGAAGTTATGGGTACTTCTCTTCTCGGCACTGGAACCCTGGGCTGAGGCTTCTGATGTGGTGTTGGGACCCCTTACTCCTCATGGGTACCTACAGCCAACATATCCTTCCCAATTAAACAAACACTACTGGTGGGTGTCGAACCAGCCCATTATGTGCCTCTGCCACTCTTACTAGTCTCAATGTGGCTTCTTCTTTAATTCTCTAGTTGTAGGACTTCCGTTCTGTCAGATTTCAAGCGGTTCTGAATGATGGCTATTCTGTAGTTTAGTTGTAATTTTGAGGTGGTTGTAGGAGGAGGTGAGTATTGTGTTTACCTACACCACCATGTTTACCCTCCTCCTTAGTTGGTTTTTAACTTTGTTTTACTTTAATGGTTTATTGTAGTAAAGTTTTATAACAAAAAATTTTCATTTTAACAATTTTAAATGTATAATTCTTAGTAATAAATTCATTCTCAATGTTATGCAACCATCCCCACTCTCAATTTTAAAATTTTTCATTATCCTAAACAGAAACTTGGTACCTAGTAAACAAGAAATCCCCATTTCCCTCTGCCTCTCAGCCATTGGTAAACTCTATTCCACTTTCTGTTTCCATGAACTTGCCTATTCCAGGTACGTAATGGAAGTAGAATTATATAATATCGATCCTTTTTGTGCCTGGTTTATTTCATTTAGCATAATATCTTTAAGGTTTATCCATGTTGTAGCATGTATCAGAATTTCATTCCTTTTTACGGCTGAATACATCCCTATGTAGCTTTACACCACATTTTGTTTATCTATTCATCTGCTGATGAACATGAGTTGTTTCCTGTTTTTGGCTACTCTGAATAATGCTGCTGTTAACACTGGTATACAGGTACCTGAATCTGCTACTTTGAATGCTTTAGGTATAAGCCTAGAAGTGAAATGGCTGGATCATATGATAATTCTATGTTTAATTTTTTGAGAAACCATCACACTGGTTTTACAGCAGCTGTGCATGAGGGTTTCAACTTCTCCACATCTTCAGCACACTTACTCTTTTTTAAACAGCTGAATCCTAATTGTATGAAGTAGTGTCTCTATGTGATTTTGATTTGTATTTTCCTAATGGCTAAGGATGCTGAGCATCATTTCATGTGCTTATTGGTCATCTGTATATTTTCTTTGAAGAAATGTGTGTTCATGTCCTTTGCTCATTTCTGAGTTGCTTTTTTGTTGTTGTTGTTGTTGAGCTATAATTCTTTATATAATTTAGACATTAATCCCTTAGCAGATACACAATTTAGAAATATTTTCTCCCATTCTGCTAATTATCTATGTTTTGACATCACAAAACAATTGAACTGTCAAATATTTAGGTTACAATTCTTTTAAAAATGAACGAATTAAAACATTAGAAAACACAACATTCATTAACACCAAATATCAAATGAGAATTAAGATCTGTAACTTTGTGACATATAGTACCTATTTTTTTTTTTCAGGCATTTAAATTAGGTAGTGAAATTGATTAAATTTTGTAAATTTTTTCATAAAACAATACATAATTTATACAGAGAGAAGCATCCAAATAGTACACATTTTCATGGGTTTAACCTTTCTCACCTCCTACAAGAATATTCTTCCACTTAAATTCTTTTATTTCCTTATTTTATCCTATTTCATAACCAAAGTGGCCTAATTTTCCATCAGTTAAAAAGCAATCCCATCCCATCAGGCAAAAACACAAATAATATCAATAATTGGAAGAAAAATCTTCTAACGAAGCCTGATATATTTTTTAAAACTTAACTTACACAGTGCCTTCCAAATGTGTTCCAAATACATGACAGGTACGTGAGAATATCAAGGTCTTAGAATGTTCGTACCCTTTTATAAGAACATTGACACCAAAACAAGAATCAATATAAATGGAATGTTAAAATATCAGGGGCTCTAAAATAAATTCAGAATGAATCGATTATACATTATGTCACTTATATTATTCTCTAAAAAGTGATATTTTACAGAGGAGCAAGATTAAATTCAAGTTACATATTTCTGCTTTTAGAATATAATTTCAAACTTATGAGACTTTAGAGATTATGTACAAATCCTCAGACCTAAAGGCCAGTACCTAAAAGTGCCCATATTCTAATTAATAAACAAGGCAAAGAATCTGATAGGGAAAGCCCCGAGTTCAGGGTCACCCAGGATCACCCAGCTGGCTGAAAGAGCTAAACCTGGTGCTAAATTCATCTCAGTTCTGGGTCACTGTTTTCTCCATTACCTCACACTTCTTGGCTAGGCAGCTATTTCAAGTCCTTTCTGGAAACTGGCAGAGTGGAAATTAACACAAACAAATTCCAAAGCTCTGGCAAAAGTCCTCTCCAATTATTAGAAACCTACATATAAAGCTATTCTTAGATATTGCCTCAATTTCACCTCCAAGATAAGATTTAGTTCCTGTATTAAAAAAAATTTTTTTTTAAACAGCAACCATTTTATTAAGCTCTTCCTAGCAGCCAAGTATGGTGCTAAGCATATGACATACATTAACTGAATCATGAATTAACCTAAGAAATATTTATTTATATTACAGTAGAGTAGACCCCTTATCCACGGTTTTACTTTCTATGGTTTCAGATACCTACTATCAATTGTGGTCTAAAAATATTAGGTTGAAAATTCCAGAAATAACTGGGTGCCAATCTAAGTAGCATGATGAAATCTCATGCCATCTAAGCCCGGATATGAATCATCCCCCTTGTCTAGCATATCCACACTGCATACACTAACCACTCATTAGTCACTTAGTAACTGTCTCAGTTATCAGATTTATTATCATGGTATCACCATGCCTGTGTTCAAGTAACCTTTATTTTACTAAATAATGGCCCCAAAGCCATTTACCTACCTTTTATTACAGTATACTGTCACAGTTGTTGTAGTTTACTGTTATTATTGTTTATCTCTTACTGTGCCTAATTTATAAATTAAAACTTATCATGAGTAGCTATGTATAGGAAGAGTACAGCTGACCCTTGAACAACATAGGTTTGAATTGCATGGGTCCACTTATACATGGATTTTTTTTTCAATAAATACCATAAGTATATTCTCTTCTTTATTATTTCCTTTTTAAAAAATGATTATAGAGTGGAAGGGTGGGGGAGACAGAAACATCAATGTTGAGAATCACTTGCCTTCTGCATGCCTCACATTGGGGATCAAGCCCACAATCCAGGAATAAGCCAAATGGGAATTGAACCATGACCTCCTGGTTCTTAGGTTGATGTTCAACCACCGAGCCATGTCAGCCAGGTAATTATGATTTCGTTAATGACATTTTGTTTCCTTTAAAAATACATTATATAATACATATAACATATAAAAATATGTATTAATCTAGTATTTATGGTATTCTTAAGGCTTCTGGTCAACAGTAAGTTATTAGTTAAGTTTCTAGAAAGTCAAAAGTTATGCTCGGGCCCTGACCAGTGGCTTAGTTGGTTAGTGTCGTCCCTATATACCAGGGTTGTGGGTTCAATCCCCAGTCAGGGTGCATATAAGAATAAGTGGAACAATAAATCAACGTTTCTCTCTCTCTTTCTCTCTCTCTCTCTCTCTCTCTCTCTCTCTCTCTCTCTCTCTCTCCTTTTCTCAATCAATAAAAAACATAAAAAAGTTATGCTCAGATTTTCAACTGTGCAGGACAGAGGGTGAGCAGTTTCAGTGCTCCTAAACCCCATGTTGTTTAAGGATTAACTGAATAGTATGTAGGATTCAGTACTACCTGTGTTTTTTTTAGACACCCAGCAGAGGAGCATATCCCCTATGGATAAAGGGAGATTACAATACTTTTATTTTACAAATGAGGAAATATCGGATTAAATAATTGGCTCAAGATCATATTCCTAGGTAATGGTTAGAATCAAGATTTAAATGCTTTAAAAATTAACTTTTAAAATACAAAGGCAATACTCCGTGGCCAATACCAACCAATACCTCCCTAAACCTAATACCCTGAGGGCCAAGTTCATTTTATAATCTATACATGGAAGGTTTAAATATATAGTAGGTTATGAAATGAACAGTGGCAGGCACTGTGACTTGCTGGACATTGCCCTACTAGCTTCTAACACACTGTTTGGCACCTGGTAGGCACATATTAAGGATTTGGTACATATGTACATATATGAATAAGTGAATTATTATGTCCGAAAAAGTGCTCTAGGCTCCTTAACATAACCCTATGAGATACTATTATAATTCCTATCTTACAAATGACAAAACTAAAACAGGGAAATTAAGTTGCTTTGGGACCTTCCAGATAGTTAACAGGTAAAGCTAGAATAAGGTAATCTTGCTAGGGTCTTAACCACTTCATGCAATACTGGGAAACTGGTGCTCTGACACCGTCAGAGCATTCTACATATCTGATAAATAGAACTTTAGCATCTCATCACCCCACACAGAACCCTGACCCCGTATGGAAATGCCTATTTCTTAACACTTTGTAAGGTATTTTTTGCCCTTTAGAAGAATTTGTGTCAAAACTATTTAAATAAAAAGTTTAAATAACTTTATGCAATAGTTTCTGTCACAGAAACTACCTAAGTTTTTCTAATTCTATGGGGAATCTAATCTAATAAAAGAGTAATATGCAAATTTACCCTCACTCTATCACCCCTAAACCATGCCCACCAGCCAAGCCATGCCCACGAGCCAATCAGAGCAAGTATATGCAAATTAACCCAGTCAAGATGGCAGCCGGAGCCACGGAACTAGAACAAACAGGACGCTTCAATGCACCAGCGATGGAGGAATCTGCCTGCCTCAGTTGGCTGTGGCCTCCACTCAAGGCAACAAAGTTTCAATTATAGAAGCCATGGAGCTGAAGCAAACAAGGGGCTTCGTTGCACCAGTGATCAAGGAAACTGCCTGCTTAGGCAGGCTGTGGCCCCCGCTCAAGTCAACAAAGCTTCAATTATAGAAGATAAATAAAGTCCAGAAACCTGATTCCAGCCAGCCTTGCTGGGACATTGGGTCAATGGGAGCTGTGGCCAGCCTACAAACAGCCATCAGCCCCTCAGCAACACTGGCCAGGCACCCTAAGGGGGGGGATACCCACCTTGAAGGGGCTGTGGCCAGCCTGCAAACAGTCATTAGCCCTCACCCAGTCTGGCCAGGCACCACAAGGGCGGGGACACCCACCTTGAAGGGGCTGTGGCCAGCCTGCAAACAGCCATCAGCCCCTCACCCAGGCTGGCCAGGCACCTCAGCAGGACCCCACTCCCTGAAAATGGCCCTCAGCTCCTCACCCAGGCAGGCCAGGAACCCAAGCGGCAACCTCACGCTGATCCGGGACACCCTTAAGGGCAAACCAGCCAACCCCCACCCATGCACCAGGCCTCTATCCTATCCTATATAATAAAAGGGTAATATGCAAATTGAACCTAACATCAGAACGACTGAAAATGACTGGTCACTAAGACACACACTGACCACCAGGGGACAGATGCTCGATGCAGGAGCTGCCCCTGGTGGTCAGTGCACTCCCACAAGGGGAGCTCTGCTCAGCCACAAGCCAGG
>PVJC01014685.1:0-36106 GCA_004026665.1 Murina feae
TCTATATAATAAAAGCCTAAGCGACCAATATGGCAGAACAACTGGAACAACCAGTCGCTATGATGTGCACTAACCACCAGGGGGCAGACGTTCAAAGCAGGAGCTCCCCCCTGGTGGTCAGTGTGCTTCCACAGGGATAGTGCTGCTCAGCCAGAAGCCAGGCTCACGGCTGACGATCACAGCTGCCACAGCGGGAGCCTCTCCTGACTCCACAGCAGCAGGCCGTGGGGCAGGATGAGCACAAGTGGTGTGACGCCTGGCCCAATTCAAGCTCCTTCCTGGCCGCCTGCTGCTTGCCGCACTGCTACATCCCTCAGGGGATGTCCAATTGCTGGTTTAGGCAGTCAGACATCCCCTGAGGGGTCCCAGACTGTGAGAGGGATGTCTGATTGCTGGCTTAGGCCCTATCCCTCAGCTGGCAGTCAGACATCCCCCGAGGGGTCCCAGAATGTGAGAGTGCACAGGCCAGGTTGAGGGTACTTCCCCCTCCCTATGCATGAATTTCATGCACCGGGCCTCTAAGAAATAAAGCAATAAAGCAGAAATAAGAAAATTGCCATATAGTGCAAATACAAATTTACAAAGAATTAAAAATCAGTACTTTACCTATGTAAATTTCACATACATCTGCTTAGGTATTTAGGATGATCAAATTTCTAATGCAAATGTACTGTATTTCTTGACTAAACAAAAAATTTATATATGTCCTTAAGCAATAGCAATCACATTAAATCTTTTCTTGTCATTTATAACCATCTAAAGCCTCTTGTAATGTGTGCTTTTATTAGTAACGAATAACTGTCAGCAATTCATGTTAATGTTTAAAACTATTTTCTGTGAAATTAATCCATGATTTCTTTAAAATTGTTAAATGCTTGAAATATTCTTTAAATGTCTTCTTTACCATAAACCTCTAGATCTGGAATTTTTAAGCTTGGGTATAAGAGTAGGTCAGGCCAGTGTTTCCAAGTGGTTAGACCATTGGCTTAAAGCACAAAAGGCCGTGGGTTCAATTCCTGGTCAGGCATATACCTGGATTGCAGGTTTGATCCCCACCTGAGCCCCCCACTCCTACCATGGGGAAGGGTGTATACAGGAGGCAACCAATCCATGTGTCTCTTTCACATTAATGTTTCTCTCTCCCTTCCATTTTTTCTGAAATCAATGGGAAAAATATATCCTTGGGTGAGGATTTAAAAAAAAAAATAGGCTTTAAGGCATATCTAAACATAACATTTTGGGCAAATGAGCATTTTTTTCAGGAGTGTCTATACCATTTTCTAAGTCTTCAAGGTGTCTCATGCAAAAAACACCTGTCAAGAATACATTTAGAATATTTCACACCTACATAATAAAAACCCAGTAGTTGTAATACCGTAATGACCAAAGACTGGCCACCAGGAGGCTGCATGCATGGTGAGGTTTGTGCGGGTGGACGGGGCTGCATGTACGGTGAGGTGCATGGGGTGGGCGGGGACTTGACTCTGCGTCCTGTGGCACGCTGGGACTTGGGGGAGTCCCGCAGCACCAGCAGGACTTGGGGGTCCCAGGTCTCATGCAATTTCCTGTGGGTTTGGGTCTCACGTGATTTTGTGCACCGGGCCCCTAGTCTATATATATAAAAGCCTAAGTGACCACTATGACCAGCTGACTGAAGGACTGGTTGATTGGCCAGTAGCTATTATGTGCACTGACCTCCAGGGGACAGATATGCCCAATGCAGGAGCTGCCCCATGGTGGTCAGTGTGCTCCCACAGCCAACCTCCCATGGTCCCTTCCTCCAGACTGAGCAAGATGGCCCCAATTGGCCCCGATCGCCGGTCAGGCCAAGGGACCCCACCTGTGCACAAATTCGTGCACCAGGCCTCTAGTTGAGTTATATTTATTTAAACACCTGGTCTGATCTCAAGGCAGTTAACTAGAGTGATCCTGCCTGTCTGATCAAAGAAAAAGTTCATAATAGCAAAAATACTCAGTTCTCATTAGTTTAAAATCATTATTGCTAATTTCAAAATAAAAGCGATCATATTTTACTCTCAATTTATTTTCAATATTTAAAAATGATACAGGACTTTTGGACTGGAACACGTGGTGTTCCCCTGGGCAGGATGGCTTCCCTGGATTCTTTGTCCATTGGAGTCAAAAAATGAAACCACAGACAGAAGATTGTATAGCAAAGGTGGAAATTGATTGAAGAACAAGTACTGATTCCCTTGTGGGGAAGGGGAAAGAGTCCCACTGACTTCCTTTTCCCCTGATTTGTGAAGGCTGCAGTTTTCGTGCCTCGATATCCCCTCTGATTGGCTACTATCCCCCTTTGATTTGGTCACTATAGCAACTCCTGAGCTCAAAGGTCAAACTTCACATGGGACATGTGAGACCCTCCTTCTTTATTTTATAAATACAGACCTTTGGCTACTCCCAGTTCCCTTGACTTATGGAAATGTAACTTCTGCTGGCTCCCTGTTCCCTTGTCTTATGGAAATGTACCATTTTACAACTCTGTAGCCCTGTGTTTTTCCACGGACCCCCTAATTTTAAAAATTCCCTAAATCTGCTTTTTCACCCCTAACAATTCTTATTTCAAAAATGTCTTAAAAGAATTGAGGTATAGTGGAGGTGTGGGCAAAGTAAAAGCTTTAGGCTTCATCAAGGCCAGCCTCAAACCTGACAAACTGTGCTTCATCCTTGGGCCAGTTGCTCGACCAGACAAGCTTTTAGTTTCCTAACCCAAAACCTCATCTATATGATAAATGTCCAGTATATATTAGCTTTAACCTCTTGTGGTTTTTTTAAAATCATTATAAATTGTGCAAATAACAGTCTCATTTTAATTCCTGTTCTCAGAAGTGACTTCTCAGTTTATGGTAACAGAGTCTAGTTACTGCCTCAATTGTCCTCAGACTTTTTAGAAAAGCATAAGTGACAGTGATGCTGTTGTGAAAACCTGGTTATTATTTATTTAACAGGAAAGGAGTGAAAGGGAAGACTATGTAATATAAGCATGCCATTTACACAGCTTTGCCAAAAAGCTGCATTGAAATTTCTCCAGGTCTATTCCCTGCGGATTGGTGGGGGAAGAAACTAGGTAAAGGCAGCTGAGACACATGCCCACTAAGGGCTGAGCAACATGAAAAAATACTTGCCCATCAGTAACACCTGGAAACAGATAATTGATCAGGATGGGCATGGCCACTGCAATGTGCAAAATCTAAATGTATAAACGTCTAAACAAAGAAGCCACTCTCTCTGGGCTCCAGGGCACCTGGCTCCTGGGACCTCCTATTGCAGGGGCATGCTCTCCTGTGGCCACATAGCTCATGGCCATGTGGGGCTCCACACATGGACTAGTGGACTTTAATCTGGCTTGAACACTGGCCACTGGCCTTGCTTCTCTGCTAGAACCCTGGCTGCCCCACTTTCAGGACTGCCTGGGAGAAATGGGACTTGGAACCTGGGAAATGTAACTCCACGCAAATAAAATCTGTCTCTACGTCCTATCGTCCTATTCGAGTCCTAGAAAATTCGTTTTCTGAATGCATCATGAGAGCCTCATTCCCACTCCTGTCTGGGAAGTCTGGCCCATTAATTCCTCAGGCATCAACAGGAAAAAAAGGTCAATGCTTCGCTAAACCTATTGGTCTCTTCGCCAAAGTAGTTTTTCCAGAATACTAGAAGCAAATCAGTGGGGCTCGCCTACATTTTATTGCTACTTAAGTGGGCCAGAGTTTCACATACATTTACTAGTATTAGGCTATCACTGAAGGAAACAATTTGAAAGATGCTGGGTAAGTTGTCTCCCTAAATTGTTTTCCCATCTCCTTTAAATGAGTAGTTTGACATTCCCTGACATTTCCATTTGACAAGTGAGATTCCAGGATCTGCCTGTTAATTCTGTCTCTATAATTCACTAAGTGGTTTCCAATCATAGGCCTAAGGGAGAATTAGTTTATGTAGCTACATTCTAGAAGTGACTGCAGCTGAAAAGATTAGCAGTTTAATTTAGAGTTGGCCCTGAAGGTGTGGGTCAGGAGTTTCTGGAAAAGGAATTATGTCAATTCCACAACAGGGGACACTTCCTGGGGTTCACCAGGGCACTGAGGGCCTGAGGAGAAGAGAGAGTCAGAGGGCAAAGACAACCCTCCCATTTCGCGCTATCGCACAGGACGGTTCGCTCAGGGCTCGTCCTGTGGATGGCTATTGAAAAGGCCAATTCTGATGCATGATGTTCTGGAAGTATTGTTTATGCTTAAATTTTAATACTAAATGATTCTCCTACCCGTAGGGATACTTTCATAATTCTTGTAAAGATTCACTATCATGATAGAATTCCCTGGAAATAGCAAACAATGAAAATATCTTAAAATAGCTTCTTTAAAAATAGAAATGAATATCAATGATGAGTTATTGAGCGGAAGTATATGACCTGCTGTGACAATAATCTAAGGTTGTGGTCATGTATACTTCTCCCAACTAATGCTCTGCTGCTCACAAAATAGCCATTTTCTTATTTATAGTTAGAATGCTGCCTTAACTGGTTTGGCTCAGCGGACAGAGCGTCGGCCTGAGGACTGAAAGGTCCCAGGTTCGATTCCAGTCAAGGGCATGTACCTTGGTTGTGGGCACATCCCCAGTAGGGGGTGTGCAGGAGGCAGCTGATCAATGTTTCTCTCTCATCGATGTTTCTAACACTCTCCAACTCTCTCCCTTTCTCTCTGTAAAAAATCAATAAAATATATATATAATGCAAGCCAATAAGGAGTTTTAATCCTAAGTACTTTGTACTTCCTATGAGCCACAACATTTTGAATAATGATTACTCTGAATATTTTTCTACTTACTTTTCATTAACTACATTTATTGGCATGGAAGTTGTAATGTTCAAACAATATAAATATTTCACGTTGGGAAAATTTTTACAAATATCAAGCTGTTTCTTCGAAATATTGCTTTTTATAAATGTCATGTTTTAAATTACATTTTAAATTTTATAATATGAATGCTTTGTAAAGACACACTTGTTCCATTACTGAAGAACACAGAGAGTACAATAAGTCAGTTGTGCATAAAGCTAAATATAGTGTCTAGCACTCAGCACAGGGATAAAAGTGAAATTCCCCTTTGTTTTGAATATTTCCAGCAGATCTACTACAATTATTATACTGAACTTGATCAACAACAGTTCAATTTATTAAGGTGATAGACCAGTAACAAATTAGCTCAGAATTGGAGACTTTCAGAACTTCATACACAAACAGGAAAGAAGATCCCATAATATATGTTTAAAAGTTGACTAGTAACTATTGTCTAATTTGCATAAAGCAACGGGCTTCAGAATAAAGCATATAAGAAAAAGCGGAATAAGATGAGAGGATAGGATGCTTTTCTTTTCTTTTCCTTTCTGCTATTGAAAAAGGAGAAATGAATGAGAAGGAAGAGGAAAAGCCCTAGTAGATTTCCAGAAGCCAAAAAACCTTGTAGAATGACATTGCCCGTGGGCAAAAGCCCTGAAAATGGAGTGAAAAACAACATCAAAAATTCTAAAACTAGGGATGTTCAATTTTTAAATATTCAGTATGGGCTATATAATTGCCACCATTATGTCAACTCCTTAATTTCATCAAATCTTCCATTACATTTCCTGTACTCGTAAGCTTTGTGAGACTGACATTTTTATTTAATTTTACTCACCACCCTCCCCTGCACTCTCACTCCCAACCCTAGAAATCACATTTGCTATTTTGTTTGGCATGGTGCAGCGTAGAAACAGAAAGAGTGGGACTCAGGTATTTTAGTAGAAATCTGACTCAGCACTATGGATAACCGTAAAAAAATGTAAGTTCTACAAAGATTTGCAGGTATCTTGGAGAGTACATTGGATGTTCACATGTTGCAGATTTTTTTTTCAATCATAAAACATCTTAAAAATTCTCAGTTAGTAGTCATACTATGATGGTGTGGTAGGCAACATAGTAAGTCCCCAAAGACACCCATGCCTTAATCACTGACACCTGTTAATATGTTATCTTACATTGCAAAGGAAATTGAAGTTGAAGATGCAATTACATTTGCTTACCAGCTAACCTTGAGATGCAGAGCTTATTCTGAATTACCTGGCCCCTGAATAAGTTTCCTCGGGGCCACAAATCTTTATCTGAACAATTGGTTGAGGCCAGGAAAGGCCCACGTTATACCCAACAAGCATAGGTACAGAGATGAATTTACTCTTGACACAGAAATGACTGTTAAGGTCTGATCAGATACTCAGAATGGTGCCTATAATGTCATGAAATTTAAGTTAATAATAGGCAACATTAACTCTAATCTCCTGTTCCACATACCTACATATGCCTCTACGACCCTTCAAATCTTTATCCTCAGGAAAATCTCTCCCATCAGCTTATCCATTCTTATTCCTAACCTGTGAATCTGGCTAAAAATGGTCACAATCATATAGATTGGTATCGTTAGAAGCTTAGTCTCTGATGCCTACTTGGCTCATTTCTTCTACCACTTCCCAAAGAGACTATGATAAGCACCTAACAATCTCTCACTCCTTAGGATGCCTTCTCCTCATCATCTCTGGTCCATGATAAATGAGGAAAGGAAACTGTAAGTCAGGAACCACTATGAGGCCCTTACTTTTCTCCCCACTAAGCATGTGTATCTACTTCTACAATCTTTACAACCACAGGAAGAAGTGGCTTCCTTCCTGCAAGTTAAACATTATCTACCCATCGGGGCTCTCAAACTGGGCTTTTAAAAGACTGTCTTCTCTTCATGCTTTTATCCACTCTTTCCTACCTTTAACTTTGTTCTTTCAACTGACTCGTGCTTCTGAATGCAATATTCCTAAGAAACCCCCATATTAAAAAATATGGATGCTATTCCCCATATGTCCAACTTTATCTTTATAATTAATGTCTCTGAAATAATCTTTTGCTCATATTAAGCTAATTGAATGTAATTTATTTGATGATCAATATATTGAATAGTTATAGGAAATTTTTCTCTCATCTTCTATTTCAAAATAAACTCTAAGTCCTATCCATTCTGCTTTCTAAGTATTTCTGGAATCTGTATACTTCTTTATATCTCACTAAAATAATTTGATCTAGACCATCAGCGTTTCTCACCTTGATACTCCAATGGTCCAACTATACCAACTTATTTGTACCCACATACACTTTCCCTCTTGTTACAATGGATATATTTGTCTTTGAGTATTTCTGACATTAAAGTCCATTTTATAATGGGCCCCATTCCCTCTAAATTATCAAAGTCTTTTAGCAATTTTTTCTCCTATATGATCTTTTGCCCTCTTGACAAGGTCATTTCCAGCAGCATACAAACAAGTTCTATAGTCTTCTTTTTTATGATTTTTAAAATGTATCTTTATTGTTGAAAGTATTACAGGCCTTCACTGCACTATTGTCTGTGTCCATGGGTTATTCATATAAGCATATAGGTTCTTCGGTTAATCTCTTCTCACCCACGCCCTGCTTTCCTCTGAGATTTGTCACTCTGTTCCATGCTTCCACATCTCTAGATCTATTTTGTTCATCAGTTTATTTTGTTCTTTAGATTCCACGTATAAGTGAGATCATGTGATACTTGTCTTTCTCTGACTGGCTTATTTTGCATAGCATAATACTCTCCAGGTCCTCCATGCTGTCTCAAAGGGTAAGAGATCCTTCTTTCTTATAACTGCATAGTATTCCATGGTGTAAATGGGAAAAAGTTCTATATTCTTAAATGCTAAAAATCCTCCATTGGTCTGTGGACGAAAGGGGCCACATGCCGACCTGACAAGCTCAGGGAAGGCCTGCATGGCAGTCTTGCAAACACAGAGACCTAAAGTACCCACAAAGGATGGTCTGAAATTAAACTTTCACTAAAAGCAGTTTATAGTGCGTAGTTATGTCCTAGGCGGGTATCTTCACTGACAAGGTCAACCTTTACCTTAACTGAGCCTATCTGTTTTTTGCATCTATGTTAACATACCCTTGAAATGTCTGGGTAACTTGTAACTTTCCTTTTTCTGAACCCTTGGCCTTGGGGCACAACCTAATGCATCTGGGCGCCAGGACAGATACCACAAATTTTTTCATTATCATGTTAATTGATCTTGCACCCACCTAAGTATGAGTTTGTCATTTTACTTTTTATCCCAGAGGTTCCCACCCTCCTCCCCTTTGCTTTCTCTCACCTCTCTAGTCTATCACCAATGGATTTCATGTAACTCACCTACATCCCTGCTTTGATTGCAGTGTATAAAAATAGAGGAAAACCTGCCATTCTCTGGAGCATTATCTCAGTTCGCTGAGGTTCTGCTTCCTGGCAATTGTCAACAGTTTGGCTCAAATAAACTCACAAACGTTCTTTACAGGTTTGAATGTTTTTTTATGTTAACAGATCTCACATAATCCTCCACCCACTCTTCCTTTTCTGTCTTACCTTTAGAGCAAATTTTCCCTATCTGCTACTTCTTTTCCCATTTTCTCTTCCTCCAATTCTCTGTTGAATGAACTTCAATCAGGCATTTGTTCCTACCAGATTATCAGACTGCTATGGTTAAGATCACAAATAGTCTACAAGTTTAAAATCAAATGGTTTCTTTTCATCCTTTTCTCCCTCCATTTTTCAATAGCATTTAATACAATAGTTCACTTTCCTTTCGGAAACATTTTTTTTCCCCATTTGATTTGTGGACTATGTTATGTGGTTATCTTCCTGCCAATAACATCGGCTACTCCTCACCCTCCTTTGCCAGATCCTCCTTTTATTTCTCACCGCCAAAAGTTGGATCGCCAGAGCACTTACTCGTAGTTCTCTGACTCGGAATGACCCATCTCCATGACTTAAAATAACATCAATATGCTGACGAGTTCCAAGTCTATATTTCCAACCTAGATCTCTCCTCTGGAGACAGCCTCATAAGTACAATTTCCTACTTGCAGTCTCCACTTGGATGCTTTTGGGCATCTCAAACTCAAGGTAGCCATAGCAGAACACGTGATATTACCACCCCCTTCTCAAAAGGTTCTCTTCAGCATCTCAGGGAATAACAACTCAATTCTCCCAATTATTCAGGCCAAAAAGCTTAGAGTTGTGCATTACACACCTCTTTCAGTCATGCTACAGTCAGCAGCAAACCCACTCAGATCTGCACGCTGATGTTCTCCTGAAATGAACGCTCCTCACACCTGCACAATCACTACAACCCTTGTCTAACACATCAATACTTCTGCCCTAGAAAAGTGCATTGCTCTCTGACTGGTCTTTCTGCTACTTTCCTTACCCACATAGTTTATGTTCTAAAAGAGACAGAATTATCCTTTGAAAATGATATAGATTATGTCATTCTTCTGCTCAAACTCTTTATAAATAAAGGTCAAAATAAAGGCCAAGGGAACACTGTGTGCCCCAGCTCCTAACCACTTCTCTTGTCTCTTGAGCGATCTTTCTGAATGGAAATCTGTGGATGTCACTCCACTGCTTTGAATCCTCTAATGAGCACCCCCATCACCTTTTCCTGAAAAGCCTAGATTTTCAGGAAAACAGTCCATACTCTTCTTTATCAAGCTCCTCCTTGCCTTCCTAGTCTCAGTTCCTGCCATTGCTTTTCCAGTTGCACCCTACATCACCGCCAGACTGAACTTCTTATTTCTGTCTCCATCAATCATAGACTCGTGCCTCCATCCAGTTGTATAAGCTGCTTCTTTAGCTTAAGATAAAGAAAACCCCCATCTAGAACCCGTCCAAGGGCGCCCTTCTGTGACTGAATAACCATTTTCTTTGATTCCCTTTAAATTTCTACAGAATAGCAACTTCTTTTCTGCCTCGAGACTGGGCTCCAGAACAGTTTTGTATGTAGACTTAAGCTTTGTTGCATCGCTCCTCACAGCAGTGTATTAAGATTGCTAGTTGAGTTGTCTATGTCCCCCTCTGAACAAGAGCTTCTCAGTGATGGGAGGAATCTCGGACTTACCCTAAGTCCTCAGCCTTTAGCACAGTGCTTGGTATGTGGGAAGTTTTCAACAGTATTGAATGATATCAACCAACTCATGTAGGTATGAGTATGTAAGATAAGTGGCATTCTTTCAAGTTTTAACCATTCACCTATTTAGTTATTCAACTATTTGACCATTTCATTTTTTAACCTTTTAATCTGATTTAATAAAATTCAAATGAAAAGATGGTAGTTTAGAGAAAATAACAAGTAAGAAAGTAATTTATATTTTTTGTTTTAATTTTTTATTCAGAACAACCGCAAGACAATAGGTTGATTGGTTGGATTATTCTGATCTTTACAAAAGCATTTCATGTAACAAGGAGCTAAAATGTCTAAACAAAAAAGTTCTAAGAGGCTGTACAACTTGCTTTGCTCTCTTTTTGAGAGTTTGTGTTACCAAACCAGTACACAAATCTCCAGTTTTATTTTCCTTTACTTTAACACAGTTCTAAAGGTGGCACATGCCATACACATTTGATGGTAAATTACCAGCCTGTTTCACAATTCTCCTTAGAAAAGAAGGATCTGGCCGACTTCAGACATCATTAAAGCATTTGAGATTCTCCTGCTATGGTGCTTCTCTTATCACTATGATGGGCATTAGGTTAGCTACGAAAGAGAGAAAGGGACAAAATTCAAGGAAAGGTCGTCGGCTGATAACATGGCATGCACGGCCTTGACCTTGGTGTCCTGATACTTTGAACAGCTGCTCCTGCACTTTGGACACAACGGTGTGAATTAGGAGAGCTGTTATCATGGCAGCCAGAGTCAGGATTGTCTTTGTCACCGCTCCCTTCTGACTGAGCGCCGGTGCCATCCGTGCTGTGCTTGCTTCATGCTCTCTCTCTCCAGCTCCCATCTGACGCACCTCACCCATAACAATGTTTCTTCCGTTGGTGTAAACGACACTTTCTCATAAATAAAATACTTTCATGCACATTATCTCATAGGAGCCTCATGATAACCCTGAGTGGCAAGCAGGGCTGGAATTGTTGCATACATTTACGGAAACACTAAGGTACTATTTGTAACTGCTATTTATTAGAAATCTCCTTGATGCCAGACACTTTAACAGGCATTTTACGTAGTCTCATAAACACATGTTTTGTAGTTGAAGACATAGAGGTTAGGCAACATGTTCAAGGTCAAACCGTAGATTGTGGCAAAACCAGGTTTTTAAGGCAAAATGCAATATATATACATAAAGGCAGCTGCATACACATATATGTGTGTAATCATATATGCATTGTTTGAGTGAATATGTGTTTACTCCAGGGCCCATGAAAAGCATGGAATAATTTCCAGGCCTTTAAAAAAAAACACTAGCTTTTACCTTTCACTCTTAAAGAGCCAGAATGCGGTTAGCTTTGCCTTCAAACAAAATGCATTACATTACATGAGACTCAGGACCAGGTGAGGCATGGCCTCCCAGCTCACAAGTCAGGAGAAGGTTTTATGGTGGACAAGTTTTAAAGATTATGCTGTGCCTTTTTCATCAGAGATTATATCATTTCTGTTAGTGATTCAGCTCTCAGGTGGGGAAACCTTGTCCTTCACACAAAGTTACAGACAGTTGGTGCTCAGGAATAAAAGTGCTAAGTTTACTAAGTAGGCTATGAAGCTTCCAGCGTCTACTAAGACAGATCCGTCTACTTGGCCGGGTCTTTTCCTGCTGTAATGCTAGTAGGCAGGGTGGCTGGGCAGAATGAACCAGGATGACAGACAACAGAAGGGAATGAAGAATGAGAGAAGCGCTTCACTGGGACAAAAGAAGTTAGCAAGTGATGCAAACATCTCCCATTCCTTTGCAAATTCACTGCCTCGTGAGCTCCGTGGTTAGTGCTGGGGGGTTTTGGATATTTGTGGAGAGAGGTAGATTATTCTGACTTCATATTTTCTGGTGATTATGGTGAAACCTGTGTGTCCCTCTAGCGTAACTTTAGGCGATTGGGTTATTACTATTAAAGAACCAGCATCTCTCAGAGCTCTTCCCCTAAGAGGATAAGATGAGTTTACTAGGAACGCCAGATTAATTTCCTGGGAGGAAAAAAAATCATACAGTTTAGACATTTTCAACAACTACATCTACACAAAAATATTTTGAAAGTTGGGAAGATTAGTTCATATTGTTGTATTAAACATCCATTTGTATATTTATTAGTATTAGTATTGCTTACCAATGGTTATTACAACCCATCTTCATCATTGATGTTGTATAGCATTAGACATTCTATGAAAAAAGATCAGAACTCTTTTGGTTCTTGAGATTATTATTTTAAATGTTTTAGTTAGCATATTAAAAAGTCATTTTATATGATAGTTACACTTTTCCATTCTTATTTTCCTCTAAGGTGTCTCCTCCCCCGTATCCTGAAACACTAGATTTCTACAATTGCAAGTGTAAATGAATTTCAAATAATGTGATATGGGCAATTTTCTAAATTTTTCATAAATTGGTATGTTCATCATTGAATCTGATCTAATATCAAACTTGTATTGTCTAAGAAAAATGGTATAATTTTGAAGAATTCCATTGCTTTTATAAAGAATTTTAATTCTTTATTTTTGCAAACATTCAACATTTCCTCTCAGTTCTCCATAAATCCTAACTCATAGGGTTCTATATGAAACCCACTGCTGTTAAAGACACTCGCCTTTAAGTAGTTTGAACAGGGATGTTAGACTTATTCCTGTTGGCTTTAATGTGTTCTGAAAAGAAATTTACTGCACTGAGCTATAATTTTTGTGTTTTAAGGTGAATGATTGAGATGTTAAAAAAAGCTGTACAGCTATTTAGTCACTACATGCTGAGTCACTATCTTCATCGCTCCCCAACCCCACCAAATATCCAAATCAATTAACAAGCAAAATAAAGCTGGAAACTCATTGTAAAGAAGTTTTCAAAATTCCATGCCACGGACAATGTTTTAGCTGAGACTCAGGCTTACAGACATAATTAGTAAGGCTTCTATGCTTTTTCACCCCAAACATTGACCCCTACTGACCAGTTAGGATATTGGAGGTGAACTCTACTATCTCTTTAATATAATGGGCTGTTCCTCCTTCAGATATCACTGAAAATATAACTATATTACTTTAGTGAGGAACTAAGTCACAGTTAACACCACATTTATTATTGAATTATGCTTTTCCAACTATAATTTTAAAGGCATGTATTAGGGTCATATATTAGACTAGAGGCCCAGTGCACAAATATTTGTGCACTTGGTGTGGGGGGGAACTCTCAGTCAGGCCTGTGCCCTCTCACAGTCTGGGACCCCTCAGGGAATGTCCACCTGCTGGCTTAGGCCCGCTCTCCAGGATGGTAGTCAGACATCCCTCTGGCAGCCTGGGAGCCCTCGGGGAATGTCCACTTGCCAGCAGGGAGCAGGCCTAAGCTGTAGTAGGACATCCTTAGCGCTGCTGAAGAGGCAGGAGAGGCTCCTGCCACCACCACTGTACTGGCAGTCATCAGCCTGGCTTGTGGCTGAGCAGAGCTCCCCCTGGTGGTCAGTGTGTGTCATAGTGACCAGTCATTCCCAGTCATTCTGCTATTAGGATCAATTTGCATATTACCCTTTTATTATATAGGATTATTATATAGGATCTTCCCTAGAGAAGCTTACCATTCAGAAGAAAACAAGACCAACAAGTAACAGGTGGAGAAGGTGATCCAGGACAATGAGGGCAAATCTACATTAAACAACATAGCCCTGGAAAGCCAAGAGTGAAGCATTTAAGCCAATCATTGATTCTGGAACAAGGAAAGAACAGAGCACATATAGGGGTGAAGATAAAAGATGTAAATAGCAATCTAATTCAATTAGTCAAGAAAAATATTTATTAAGAACCAATACAGCATACTTGGCCTTAGATACCTATAACATTTGAACAAATATGAGACTGTGTTCACCAAGAGTTTACAACATAGCCTTAGGTTGGCTATACACATGTGAGATAAGGTTCTGATGAGTTTATTATAATACATTCAATAATAAATTCCTTTAGGAATTCAAGGAAGATTCACCTTTACTGAATCACAGCTTCTCATTTGTTAGAGAGATGCTCTAGTGCATTGGAAATGTACTGCTTAGTCACTCACAAATTAAACATCAAAGTACCAAAAAATCCATGAGCCACTGAGCCTGAACACTGATTTTAATATCAGCATTTTTTAATATTATGTGAAAAAAACCTTTGCATATCATAGAATTGTTTTACCAAAATGCAGTTTTACATTTTGCTGTCTATTCTCACAATGCAAACAAGAAACTGATGCTTCAAATTTGTTAATGTGTTTATTTTAGAGCTCTTACTTAAGCATCCTTTACTACAGCTACAGTACACCTCATTTATGAGGATCCATAAGAGAAATGTTTTCAGTCTCATCCAGAATAAATTGTTTGTTCCCATTTTATTAACATTATGAAACATGTTATTGGTTTTGTTCACTTTGCTCTTACATTAGGAGGTAATGCAGACCCAAATCTTCATATCTGTGGTTGTACAGGACTATATAGCAAGCATTTTGTGCATTTACCATGTCCATAACTTTGTTTCTTATGCCTAGGCTATTTTTTTCACAATCATTTTGTCTTCTTTTTTCTCTCTTTATATATATATTAGAGGCCCAGTGCACAAAAATTGTGCACTCGGGGGGGGGGGGCTCCCTCAGCCCAGTCTGTGCCCTCTCACAGTCTGGGACCCCTTGTGAGGTGTCCACCTGCTGGTGTAGGCCCACTCCCCAAGCGACTGGGCCTAAGCTGGCAGACAGGCATCCCTCTGGCAGCCTGGGAGTCCTCGGGGGATATCCACCTGCTGGTGTGCCTGGCCAGCCTGGGTGAGGGGCTGATGGCTGTTTGTAGGCTGGCCAAACCCATCAGTGGGGTCCCTCACTTCACTGGGGTGTGGCCAGCTTGGGTGCAGGCCTGCGGGCCGTTTTCAGCCTTTCAGGCTGCCCACAGCTCCTATTGACCCAATGTCCCAGAAAGGCTGGCTGGAAGCAGGTTTCTGGGGTTTATCTTCTATAATTAATACACTGTTCCTTTAAGCCGAGGTCTAGGCAGGTAACGAAGCCTCCTGTCTGCTTCAGCTCTGTGGCTTCTATAATTGCAATAATGTTGCAAATATGTTGTTGCCTGAGCCTGGAGAAGCTGAGCTGGCCAGCTGGCAGACAGTTTACTCCTGGTGCAACGGAAACCTATGTTTACTCTAGAAGCTCCGTGACTGTCAGCATTCATCTTGGCTGGGTTAATTTGCATAAAGCTGCTCTGATTGGCTGGTGGGCATGGCTTAGGCATCCCATATAAACGGTCAATTTCAATATTACTCTTTTATTAGATTAGATTTGTAATCACCTCATATATTTTTGAGAATAAGACAAGTAGTTCTTAATTTTGTTTTAAATTTCATTACAAGTAATATCACAGACAGCAAATGATTAGTAGGTAAAATGCAAGAATATAAAGGAGCTTCTTATTAGTTTAGTCATAGGAATTTTTTGTTAAGAAAGTTGTACACATGCCAAACAAGAATTCTAAAGGAAGCTTGCCTTTCCACATTTAAAGGTAAATATAAGACTTTCTTTCCACTGTTTCTTATGGAAGACAGAAGTAGTTTGACCCACAGATCTCAATTCCTTCACATACTTCATATTAATGTCTCATTAAATGTAGTGGTTGCCATCATACAGCAAAGTTCATTTTAAGGAAGTTAATGTCCAGACACAAAATTCATTGTATTTATTGTAATTTTTATCCTTACCATAATCTGAAGACAATATCTGAAAAAGTGAACAATCGCCTGGAAAATAAGATTTGGTATTGAAATTCTCTGACTTTTTTACTTTTTCTTCACCTATTGATATATTTATGGTAGAGAACTTGAAAAATATAGAGATATCTAAAATATTTTCATTGCTTTAAACATGCTTTTTATACATATAAATTGTATCTCTTAGGACAAGCAAAACTATGCTATGCTAACAAAGAACCCTTAATCTCAATCATTTCAACCAACCAAAGTTTGCATCTTACACATTTTGTGTCCAATGAAGGCCAACTGGGGTCTCTGTCCATTATAATTATTAAGGACTCAGACTGGCTGAGGTTCTGTCTAGATCTGCATTATTCTATACAGAAGCCAGGAGCCATATCCTTACTACTTGCTTTGTTATTTTCAAATGACTTCTGAGTCCTTTGCACAGTGCAGAACCTGGTAGTTATTTTTGCCTTCTGATAGGACAAGGTGTTCAAAGTTCTATTGGCCATTTCCTTGGAATCACTAATTCTAGAACAAGCCCTGATTTATGGTAATTGTAAATAGTGTTTGCCGTGCTCATTGCTATGGTACTGGCATTGTTTCTCTGCCTTTCCAGTAGAAATGATTACTTATTTGGTTTATTTCACATTACATACACTATAGCCATCATTACAGCAATACTACCACCAACAATACAACTACTAAAACATTTGTTTTCTTTTTTGTTGTTGTTTTTGGACATTTTTTTTACCTTAAGATAGTTGATAGGACTGAATAGTCACATGACTCCATTTTAAAGTCACTTGGAACAGCCCCTATCTGTGAGGCTATGTTACCACTGGGTATGAAACTAGTTCTATGTGTTTACTTTTCTTTTCTATTTTTAAGTATCATTTATTTCTTATTTTATTGTATAATTATATAAAACATAATACACTGAGAAAAATAGAAATCTGTAAGTACACATTGACATAACTCAGTAAATGAATAAATAAGTAAGAAAGTCCTTTCTTATAGTAGAATGCCAACTAATCATGTAGAAATAATGATGAAACTGGACCATTGCTATTTGACATCACAACAGTAATAACTATTAATCCCTGATAAAATATTAATGGATGCTAAAAGTAATGGGAGAAAGTGGGGTCAGAAGAAGGATTTTTTCATAGTCTCACAATATAGTCCCCCTTAAAAACAACTCATTTGCAGAGAGGAAAGGAAGCAGCTGTACAGTGGTAGAACCTGACAGGTGCACTACCTTAATCAAGTGATCAAAACCACAATCACCAGGAATGACCATCCACATTGTGAACTACGAGGTGAAGATGCCATGGAAAGAACACGGCATCAGTTTGTGACATCCCAGCCAAAAAAATGCATAGTCTGTGTCTAATCACGAGGAAACATTAGACAAACCTACACTGAGAGACAACAAAGAGAACAAGTGACCTGTAATCCTTAAAAATATCTCAAGACCATGAAAATAAGGGAAAGAGTGAGAAACCCTTAGTCACTGAAAAGACATAACAACCAGGTGTCACGCACCCTTAGGCTGGATTCTTTTGTTATAGTGGATCTAATAGGAATAACTGGGGAAAGCTGAACTGGGTCTCTGGACGAAGAGCAGGTGAGTTTTCTTTGATCATCTTTACAGTATTCTTGTAAGTTTGGAACTGTTGGGTGTTTTGTTTTTCTTTTTAACTATGTGCCTCCAAAGTCCATTCTATAAAGCTGTACTTTCTTTTAACTTCTTCTTTGATGTCATAGCAGTTTGGTCAAAATTTGAGAGAATGCTAGGCAAGAAGCCATTTTAAGCCAGACATTAAGTTTACATGTTTCCTTTGTAAACCTGTCTTTTGCACCAAAGATATATCTTTATTTTGCAAACCACCTTTCAAATTTTGTTAAATAGATATCTCACATAAGAGATAGAAATCTGTGGCAAATATCATTAGCAAATATGAAAATCATCCTATAGTAAGGTGACCAGACGTCCCACTTTTGGCGGGACAGTCCCGATTTTTAACAATTTGTCCTGCATCCCGCGGCATTTTATAAAAGTCCCGATTTTTGGAAAGAGACATATGTGCTACTCTTTGTAATATTTTAAATAATAATAATAATAATAATAACCCCCCCTCCCAGTCAATGGTGTCCTGCTTTACCAATGTTAAAATCTGGTCACCTTATTCTATAGCTATTAATCAAGTTAAAGAAAATTTAAAACTATATTGCAAAAGTCTCTATAACTTAAATTAAGGTGAACAATTATAGTCTGAGTCTGAGAATATAAAAAGAATCAGAATCAGAATATTTTCATCCATTGACTGACTTGATGAGTTTCTGACATCTTTTATTTTGAATGATTTGAAAAAGCAAAAATTAATATATTTCCAGCTACCTAGACCTCTCCAAGGCATTATTTCCAAGCAGATGAGCATCATTGGAATCAGTAATGTTCCCCAGCGATTCAGTTAGGTGACTCTCCTACATTATAGAATTGATGTCATCAATAATAATGCACCCGTTAACCTGACTTGAAGGATTTTACATTATAGGGTTCCTTCTTTCCTCTAAGAGCTTATTCTGTCGTTCAATCCTTCTTAAAATGATAAGGTTTTCCATTCAAAATGAGGAGAAATTATTCTTCTGCTTAGACTTTTAAGTTAAGAGCTTATTGTAAGATGAATAATCACAAAATTGATCCCACGGTTTCCCCAGGATTTCCCTTTACTTATTCACTGACCCTTTCATGACTCCTTTCTATTGTCTTCAAGTTAATGTACTTTTCTCACTTATTCCTCATAAAAACTTCCATTAACTTATATTTGTTTTCTTCCAATTGCTTCTCCAGATTTAACTTGAATTTATCTATGGTTTAATATAATATTCAAAAAATCAAAGACACATCCAGGAAAATAACGAAATAATTTAACCATTCATGTTGAACTAGATCACCAATCTCCTGGAAGAAATTATTATATAAGATTATGCTTCCTTAGCTAGAGACCTTTAGGTAAAGTAATCAGGCTGATGTTATTTCATTTTAACAGACTTGAAATACAGAGTTTTCAGCTTATAGATATTTTTATTTGAACTAACTCCAATTATAGAATATGAAGTTAAAAACTCATAAATGTTGGAAGTAGTACTTTTAACATTCAGAACTGACTCCAAAATTTTATTATTGCAATAAAATTGTACACTTGGAAGAAATGCAGGCAGAAGTTGGGCTTGGATCTCCTGAGCTGAGTCTTCGGTCTATAAGTATCAGCTAAATAACTTGAGGGGAGTCACTTAATTCCTCATAGAAGTTCCTTGTCTACAAAATCCTATATAATAAAGGAGTAATATGCAAATTGTCCATCACTCCAACACACAATATGGCCACCTCCATGTGGTCAAAGATGGCCTCCCCCATGTGGACAGAATATGGCCACCACAAGATGGCCTGCAGGGGAGGGCAACTGTGGGTGATCAGGCCAGCAGGGGAGGGCAGTTGGGAGCAACCAGGACTGTAGGGGAAGGCAGTGAGGGGCGATCAGGTCAACAGGGGAGCAGTTAGGTGTCGATCAGGCTGGCAGGGGAGTGGTTAGGGGGTGATCAGGCTGGCAGGTAGAAACAGTTAAGTTCAATCAGGCAGGCAACCAGGTGAGTGGTTGGGAGCTAGCAATCCCAGATTGTGAGAGGGATGTCTAAAACAGGCAGTTGGACATTACCTAAATGGGCAGTCAGATATCCCTCAAGGGGTCCCAGATTGGAGAGGTTGCAGGCTGGGCTGAGGGACATCCCCCTACCCCACACACACCCATGCACTAATTTTGTGCACCGGGCCTCTAGTAAAGATAATAAAAACTTCATACATAGATTCTCCCCCCACCCCCCAGGAGTCATCATAGAAAGAGCATTTGACTGTATCCAATTTCTGTCCCCAAGATTTTGACTTGTAAAGAAGCCTATTTCAATTCCTCAAATAGTGGAGTACTCCGCTAAAGTTAGGGATAAATTAGTGAATAAATCCCCCCAAAAAATTATCTCTTTCACTGGGACTAAAATAGTGTAAGATTTATTGAACACCCACTATGTGTAGGTCCTAAATGAGACTTTTAGATATTCACTATTTGTTAGGAAAATGCTTTCTTGTTTGTGACCCTGAGGTATCTTGGTCCAACTCATGGGAGAGAAAAAAAGAGAAAGCTAAACTATTTGTTACTTGCCCATACTTCCGTTATAAAATGCAACACATATTTCTCCTAACACTATCTTTCATTACCCTGAGTTGCAAATTTTGTATGAGGAAAATTTTAAGTCTCACAGAAACTGAGCTTTGTGATGCATTAACAGAATCATCAATACTCTGAATATTATAGAAATGGTTTAGGCCTCTTTTAATTCTACTATGCGTAATTCTTTTAATCATACTGTGGGCACCAAATGATACCTAGAAACTATTTGACACTATAATCATTGTTCCTAAGATTCTGTTGAAGCGTATACTATATACCTGGTACTATTCTTTGTAAACAGTGTTATTTTTAATCCTCAGACTAATATACCGGTAAATAAATTTGTATATAGTACTTGTTTATAAAAATATTTATTTCATTTCATTTATTTAATAAATACAACTATTACTTTGGGTGTTATAAGAACTTTACAAATATTAACATATTTAATCTTTTAGCAATGGTATAGGGTAGAGACTATTATTATCCCTACTTTTCCAATAGAGAAAAATTAACTTTCACGGTGCCACCTGTTAGCAAGTGGAAAAGCCATTTGGTAGTGGAGTCCCTGCTCCTAGCAATCTGTGCTGTAAAAATTATTTCCTCCATATTACCTTTAGAAAATAAGAAAGGGAGGGCCAAAATAGTCAAATCGTCCAAAATAGTCACTAAACATGACTGTAGAACCAGGATTCAATGGTTCTTTGAAAGAATAGGACTTTCCAGATGCTTACAGATCTCAGAGAGTTGTCCTGGGAACCCTGGGAATCCCTAGGTACTTTCAGAGAGTTAGAGAGATCAACGCCATTTTCCTTTTAATATTAACACATTATTTGCCTTTTTGTTCTTCTGTCATAAGGGTACAGTTGAATTTTTCAAAGGATGCAATTGCAACAGCTTGAATGCAGGAGATATGAGAATCCAGACATCTCCTATGAAACTAGACATTAAGCTACTTGTAAAAAGGTACAACACAATGTCACTCTTCTCACTAATATTTTTGTTTGGGAAAAAATATAATATTCAGACTGTAAATGGCTTCTAACACATCGAATTAAAAATCACTGCTCTTTAGGAGTCCTTTATTATATGTCACCTGGCCCAATAACAGAGTGAGAAATGAGATGAACTGAAATTGAGCTACCCAAGCTATTGTCTATCTGTTTTACCTGAATAAGTCATGGCTTTTGAATCATTAGTTTCCTTCTCTGTCCCAGAGGCCTAAAACATCTAGCTTTGGAAACCAACTGGGGTCATGTCCATGAGCCCCACAAAGCTTATATTACAAGGCATTAAAAATGGCTCTTATGAGTTTCATTCTTGTCATAGCATTTGATTGCCTACTTCATAATAAAGTACTTGTGCTTTTTAAAAAATGTAACATTAGGTAGAAATCAATACCCTGACTTATGTTCTTTTTATTTTCAGTTTCCAGTATTTCTAATTCTGAGTCTCCTCTTCTCTCTCTCTCTCTTCCTCTCTCTCTCTCTCTCTCTCTCTCTCTCTCTCTCTCTCTCTCTCTCTCACACACACACACACACACATTGATCTAAGAGAAAGGAAGGAAGAGATGGAGAGAGAGAAAAATATGGATGTGAGAGAGAAAAATCGACCAGTTTCCTCCCTAAATACACTCCAACCAGGGGTTGAACCCGCAACATGGGTGTCACAACATGGGTATGTACTTTGATGGGGAATCAAACTTGCCACCTTTTAGTGTATGGGATGACACTTTAAGCAACTGAGCAACACTGGCCAGAGCTATTTTCTTTTCTGAGTTAAAAGATATCGGAAGAGCAGTGTTTGAAAAAAGAATAATATGATGATGATGAATTCAGTGTGAGGCATGCAGAGTGACAGGTGCCTGGTGACATTTATACAGAGATATCCTGACAGCAGCTAGAGAACTAGAGATGAACCTCAGAGACAGCTATATTTTGGAAGTGATCAAAACATAGATGAAATGAACCCATGAGACTACAACAGGAATAGAGTTGTAGGAATGCCATCAGATGGAATAAGCAGAAAAAGAGAAATTCTGATAGGAAACAAGAGCTGATCATAGAGAAGGAGAAGGTGATATCAGGACATGGCGACATCAGGGCGTGTATAGAGTAGTATTTCAAGGAGAAAATTAACTCAAAACAAATGCAAAAGAGAAGTGCAACGTATGACCAAAGGTCACAATCCCTCGTAAGAGCAATTTCAGGGTTCTGTAGAGTAACAGGCACAAGGCCAGATGGCAGTGGGTTGAATAAGAAAGTGGTAAGTGTGGACAGCGGAGACAGAGAGCCTTGAGTCATTTAAAAATAAATCTCACATAGTTTTATGAAAACATTAATTGTAGAGCCCTAATGTTCTATTTAACACTTCACCATGCACAGACTTTTAATAAATTCCTTCCAAATTAATTCTGGTTACTAATCAGCGTTCATCTTCTAATTACAGACATGCTCACAATGAACCACCTTAGCCGCATTATTAAACATCCAGGTGATCCCGCGATGCTGCCTTCAGGCCTCTGCAGTCTGAGTCACTACGCGAAGGACCCATGCCACTTGGATAATTTACTGCCTTTATGAGAAAGGTCTCCACATGCCTGAGAACATGGACTTCATGCTAAGTGGTAAAATGAGAAGTGATAAATTAATTTCAACTTTCAAATTCAAATCCCAATGAATGTTTTACTTTTCTACCTACTTTTAAGCCTCAAGAAGTCTTCCTTTCAAGATCAGAGTGATAACTGTTTTTGGCATTAATAGCACTCCAATAAAGAACATCCTACATATAATAAAGGACCACACTCTAATATTAGCCATTTATTATTTATTTCTATTAAAGATTCATTTATAGCCTCTGCTAGGTTTTATCTGACCTTAAGTTTCCATTAAATCTTTAAAAATTACCAGCCACATCAGTATTGTTCATCAATGAGTTCTGATTCAAGATGAGGACAAGATGAGGCTGGGCTTATCTCCTCCCCCAGACACACACAACCTGCAGCTAGCTTTGGAATTACTTCCTCTGAAAAATTTGAAAACTATCAGAGAGTCGCTTAAGCATTGAGAAAACAAGAGAAGACCCATATCAAAGCAGGTAGGAGAGGTTGGTCACATCTCGTCTTTAATGCTCTTCCCGGCCTGTGACAACTCGCTATACCAATGGAACTCAAAACACAGACTTCTCCCTCAAGAGCAAAGGGTTTAACACCCATATCAGGCACCCCAGCTTTTAAGACCTGACCTGAGAGATGAGCCCCCAACACATGTAGCTTTGGAAACCAACTGGGGTCATGACCTCACTGGCTACTGATGCACAATATTAATTCCCTTCCACATGGACTTCTCCATAAGACAGCTTGCAGCGTGGGGGTTGGCTTCCTTCAGAGAAAACCTAAGAGACAGGAAGAAAGAGTATGTCAAATGGCAGGAACAGTTTCTTTGGAACCTAATCTTGAAAGTGATATCTCATTACGTTTGCCATATTCTGGTTTTTAGAAAAGAGTCACTAGGTTCAGCCCACACTCAAGTAAGTCAAGAGGCTGATATGGAGGCCA
Source organism: Murina feae (assembly GCA_004026665.1). Classification (NCBI taxonomy): domain Eukaryota; kingdom Metazoa; phylum Chordata; class Mammalia; order Chiroptera; family Vespertilionidae; genus Murina; species Murina feae. The sequence goes on from PVJC01014685.1 coordinate 23,558, forward strand.
TCTCAACAGCTGCCTAGCACACTCATGCATAAAGTGGAAATACTGTTGCCTGCCACACAGATGGTGGTTTATGAAAACAAAACACAAATATATTCTCACAGACTTATTTGCATGTAACTATTTCAAGTGTTTGTTATAAACCTCGGAACTAATATGTAGATAGCCAACAGAATAGCTCTCTAGCAGATGAAAAGTTTAAAGGGAATTTTCAGGGCACATAACTTATTGTCAGAGTTATGAATAGAATTCCCAAGCTAAAATGACATTCTGTGCCTCACCCAGCTATTTATGATTTTATTTTTTTATCCGTAAGTGCCACGCAGTGTTTTTTAGTGCATCTCCCAACAAAATTCTAGATGCTAAGTATAATTACTCCAAATATTTAGACTCCTCATAGGAAAATAAATGTATCTTCAGCAATTATAAATATATTGATTTGTAACTCACAAAGTTAAAATTGTAATAAGGTTTAGAACATATGATGTCTGAAATACTTGCTAAAAATTTAACTTTAGAAAATCAAACTATCATATATTTTACATAGAAAATTAGCTTATAGATGTTATTTTAAAATAATGATCATTTCATTCCATAGAAATATTAACTAACCTAGATAATCTATAAATAGTCAGAGGCATAGACAGTTATTTTCTAAAAGATCTATAAGACTTGACTCAGAATGTAAAAAGTTCACAGGAAGATAACTAAAGATCATAAATAAGATACATTTCACTGTAGCACAAAAAGTTCAGTAAATACGTGGTAGCCTACAGTGTGCAAAATATACAGAAAAATGATCTTATATAATAAAAGGCTAATATGCAAATTGACGAAACAACAGAATGATTGGTCACTATGATGTGCATTGACCACCAGGGGGCAGACTTTCAATGCAGAAGCTGCTTCCTGTTGGTCAGTGGTGAGAACCTCTTCCGCCTGGGCAGCAGCACTAAGGACCCCTCAGACGGAGGACAGGCCTAAGCCAGCAGGCAGACATCCTTCAAGGGATCTTGAACTGTGAGAGGGGGCAGGCTGGGTTGAAGGACCACCCACTGCACAACATTTGGCCTCTAGTTAATAATAAAAAAGACAAGAATGCTACCCTCTGAACTACAAACTCAAAACCTAACAAAAAAGATAAGGCATCCTATATAATAAAGGCCTAATATGCAAATTGTTCCCTTGGGCCGTCATTGGACCAGTAGACCAGGAGTTCTACTGCTCGCTGTGACATGCACTGACCACCAGGGGGCGGCACAGAACATGGTGGGCGTCAGCAACGTTCTGTGACTTCTCGCCAGCTACCTTGGGGTGGGGGTGATGGGATTGAGGTGCAGTGAAAATATGGGGTGTCCGCTGAGCTTGCTCTTACTCCGCTTGCTACTTTCCCCCAGGATGCCAGGGCTTGCATGCTGGGGAAACCCCAACACTCAAGTGCAGGGTGCCTGTGAGGAGCCTGACGTGCACTCATGCTGCTGTCTCTTCTGGGTGAGCTGAGACTGAAGAGGCTGGTGGGGGCTCCTCATCAGTTTGGACAGGGGCTGGTTTGTGAGGCTGGCCAGGAGAGAGCGTGTTGCCTGCCTGGCTTCCGTGCAGTGCCACTGGGTGGCCCAAAGGCCCATGCTGTGCCCCAGCCTGTGCTGTCTGGCCACACTCACCACATCTCCATGTGGGGACTCAGGCACCATGACTCAGGAGGAGGGAGTGCATGGGGACCCAGGGGCCAGATGCTGCCCAGGGCCCGGAGGTCACCTGGAACCTGCCCTTCCATGCCAGATGCTCATGCTTTGCCAGGCATAGCGACCACACCCATGCACGAATTTCATGCAACAGGCCTCTAGTAACTACGTAAAACAGTAAATAAACACAAGGTCAGTGTTCAGTGGAGTCATCCTACCCTCAAGATCTCTCTCAGATTAGCTTGAACCTCCATGTCTCCCTCTGTGGGAAGATGAATGCCTTCTTCTGAATTTCTGAAAATTCCCAGCTATTTCTCCCAGATCTCTCTGGCTTTGAATCCTCCCTAATCCACCTTCTGTTTGGCTTCTGATGGCAAGTTGTTCTCCTATCCTCTCTGTTCCACTTTACCCTCAACACAGACCTCCACTGATTTCCACAAAAACTACTTACATTAGGCCTTTGTGTTTGTAGCAGGTCTCACTGCATATTTGGGAAAAAGAAAGAAGTTTATATCATACAGGACACATAGTTCAGGCTTAAACATCCCATCAGTGGCCAGCTTCTCGCCATGAAGTGGGGTCTCTGCTCCTCTCCCCTCTCTAACACCTCCAATTTCCTTTCATTTTTCCCCCTTCGTCCCTCAGTGACATTTATTCTCATAGTCTTGTGTTCTCTCCTCAAGCAGACACAAAAGTATTTCCTAAACAAGAGATAGTCTTTCACCATTTTATGTACTAAGAATACTTTGCTGCTTCAAGAGCAGAGAGGACCGTGAGTTATCAAGCAAAGGGTGAGGAAGAAAAGCTTGACAGGTGGCAGCTCTTTAAGTACTAAATGATTAGCCTGGTTAAGAAAAAGGTGGGAGGAAGGTGTCTTGGAACATCCCAAATACAAACAAGGTCATCAATTTTTATAAATATCCTTTACATCTTGTCCCAAAATGATGCTACTGACATTTACATTTGTTGTTTTCTGTTCATTCTAAACTTCAGGTCAACCTGTTTTTTGTCCAATTGCTTTTAGTCATTTTCTAATTTAAGGTTCATTTTCTTCAGCTTTCTGAAGAAATTAATTCGTAAACTGCAGCCTGTATAAAGATCACAGAGATTTCAGGTTACAAATGCAGATCCCCGATTCTCACCTTAATATTCTGAATCAGGAGCTGTGTAGTGGATCTCAGAGACTGTGATCATTACTTTGGGAAATTCTGATATAGATGGTGCATAAGATTCATGTTAAAACACATTTTTTGTGGGAAATGAGTAAAATCGGATCCACCAGGGAGACTGTCAATGGACATGAGGAAACATACATTGGAACCTCTAGTTGGAACCGGCAAAAATAAAAATGTTTTACGTCGTTGTCGTGTGTGTGCTGCTCATAAACTACGCAGTGAAACGCGGTACATGTGCAAGTTTTGTAATGTGCCCCTGCACAAAGGAAAGTGTTTCGAACGCTACCACATGGTGGCGGGAAAATGCCTGCTTACAAATTAAGAAACACTGATAAAAACAATAAGTAGCATGGACTTCCTTCTCACCTCCAAGAAATACCATGAATAGTCTCCTCAGATTTAAAATAATTCATTGTGATTTTGTCCCAAAGTTATGAAATCTTTAAAGTGATAAAAACTAGTTAAACATCATTTAACTGGAGGTTGCAGTAAATTTTGCTGGAGGTTGCAGGTGGAAATGATAAACTTAAGCATAGATGTATATACAAGAATGAAAGACCTGTGTAGGCAGATATTTTTATCTTTATTTCACTGCTAAATTCTTATCACCTGGACTTGGTAGAGATATATATGCTCAATACATGAAGATTCGTGCAAGAATGGGCCTTCCTTCCCCTGGCTGCTGGCACTGCCTTTGCTCAGGCTGGAGCTGCCTTTCCACCTTCCCACAATGTGCAGAGGCCTGGAGCAGCTGGGGCAGTGCAGAACAATGTGTTGTCACCATGGTGACAACACAAGCATCCCGCCCTGTCCTGACCACTTGGTGCCTTCATATGCAAATTAACTTGCCATCTTTGTTAGGTTAATTTGCATACTCACTACTGATTGGCTAGTGAGCTTTGTGGAGGTACGGTCAAATTGCATCTTTCTCTTTTATTAGTGTAGATGAAAATGTTAAATACATTAGCAATCAATTATGAAAGCAAAAAAAAAAGTTCTTTATTTAAAAAAAAATGTTTTAGGAACTCAAGATCCAAAGGAAATAAGAGCTAAATATAGAATGTGAAAAACCAAATAGCAAAATGTTTAATCAATTGAGCTATTCTCTTAATTGCTAGGGAAGGAAACATTAAAGGTTAAGTTCAAATAAGAGGAACCTCCCCCCCCCCCCCCCCCCCCCCCCGATTTCTCTATAGGATGTCAACACAGACACATGAAAGTTATCTCCTTATTACCAGCAGAAACAAATTACTGGCACGTACCTGAGAAAAATGAATTTCAAACTAGATCAGACTCTTCTGGGAAAACTGAGTTTTAAATTAGTTTGTACTCTCAATGTGTTCTTTGTTCAGATCTGACATCATCTTTCAAAGGCAGCTTTCCAGGGGCCAACATCATTGCATTCCCTCCTCACCTAATTTAATTTAAAAAGCGTGTGTTAGAAGAGGTCTTATGAAAAAATGTCTCTCTCTTTAAAAAAACTTACACCTATGGGAAAAGAGATTTCATTTTATGACCAAAAAAAAAAAAAAAAATCTGATTCTGATGTCATCCTCTGTTCAGAAATGAGTTTATGAAGAAAACAATTGGCAATTTAAAATATTTCTCTTCTAGTAGCAACACTGTAGACATTTGGTAGGACAAATGTTACCATTTAGAGACATCAGCTATCCAAAAAAATGAGTACTCTGCATTAGACAAACATCCTGGTAGAAACACATGACTTATGTAGCTGATGTCTCCATTTTGATTGTGCTGTGTGTATTGTGAGTGAATGTAGTTTGCTCCAGTCCTTGCTCCTTTGACCTTTAGAGTCTTAATGAGACTCCAAAAGCAGCCATCAAAAGCATAGTGTTCCATTTTGGAAGCATGCAGAAAGCAATGCACTTTAGCTGAATTTAGTTGTAGTATTCAGAATTTAAAAACACATCCGGCCATCTTTCCAGGAGAAACATGGCCACCCACTTTTGATTTAAATAAATTGGTTAAATAGTAGTTGCTTCTTCTTAGTTTACCCATGTAAAAATTGCGGGTGGCGGGGGTGGGGGGGACACAGGGTACTGGGGAGGGCAATAGCAAAAACAAACCCATGTAAGGCTTTTTAATGATTGCAACTCAAGCATATTCATTTTGTAGGCCACCAAACAATGGAAACCCTTGTGTTCATTTAAAATGATTCTGACTCAGAAAATACAAATTACAGTGACAACTGAGGCAGCAAAATTAGAAGCTGTGAAAGCATTCAGAATTGCTCATTGAAGAAATATTGTCTACTTTATCAAGAATTATATTTAACACAAAGTTCAGAAAATAATTGAAAGTTATGAAAAAGGAGAATCAATCTTGAAAGTGATATTTCATAACCTAAATGATAATATATATTTTTAAAAATTCAAACTTTTTTCACTTTAGCAATGGCTCTGACTTTAAGGCAAACATTATTTAGAGTAGTTAGCTAAAAGTCCTTTTTTCTAGGTAACATAATTTAAGAGCGCACAGAAATTCAGCTCTTTGGCTCCACAAAGTTAAATTAAGTTCTGATTATGAAAAGTTGCCAGATAAGAGACTAGATGTGATTTAGAAGTTTGAGTCCAACCTAAGTATAATTTAGCTTTCTACATTAGAAAACTAGATTTTGAAAAGCAACTGTTTTTATTTTGTTTTACATTTTAGTTTATTTTATTGTGGCAAGAACACTTAACATAAGATTTAGTTTCTTAACAAATTCTTAAGTTTACAATACGGTATTGTTGACTACAGGTACAACGTTTTACAGCCTGTCTCTAGAATTTATTCATTGTGCCTAACTAAATTATGCCCATAACTAGTAATCCCCATTTCCTCCTCCCTCCAGCCCCTGGCAACCACCATCCCACTCTTTGAATCTGATTATGTTAGATACCTCATTTACACACAGTATGTCTTGCTGTGATTGACCTATTTCACTTAGCATAATGTCCTCAAGTTTCATCTATATTGTAGCATATTGCAGAAATTCCTTCTTTTTTTAAGACCCAAATAGTATTGCATTGAATGTATAGAGCACGTTTTCTAAAATAAAAAATAAATAAAAAGCCACTTTCTGAGAGTTTATAAAATTGTACATGAAGAGAAAAGCCCTGCTGAAAGGTTCGGAGTGGGCCGGGGTCACACACCTATGACATGAGGCCATGATGTGTCAAAGCAGATTTTAATCCCGACACCTGGGTGCAGGTGGGCTGAGGCCGAGAAAGGCATCGGCGAAGCGAGCAGGGGCAGAGAAGCTTTTATTAATTTTTGCTGGCTGCAAGCCGCTCTGCTGATGTAAGGGTCTGGTCCTTGGTTCCTCCCATGCCAGATGTCTTCTGGTTATCCGAGCTATGCTCAAGGCTGCAAGCTTTCTACAAGATAGCTGTTAAGCACAATAAGTTTTTCTCTGCCCTGTTTTATTCTCTTTAACCCTTTCAGTGTCTTGGAGGATAACATTATCTGTGGACCTCAGTACTCAGCGGCATTAGCCAGAAGCATCGGAATTCAGTGTACACAGGGGAGTAAGAGTGAACGGGTTAGGAAAGTCATTCCCTACTTCACCCCTTCTCCCCACTTGCCTTGGTGAATCTAAGCTCACCCCTGGGCATCTAACCTTACCATGGGGAGTGTCTGTGGTTGATCAAATCTGCTGGCTTTGGAAAATCTCTAGAAACAGAAGGGAAGGAAGACAGTATGAGAAGAATGTGAAAGTCACCCAGACCAGATTCTTTGTTACCTGTGTTGATTGGTTAGACTAAGATTAAAGTGTTTTCCAATTCCCTCTGACACTCCCCCTAAACACGAAATATATTTCCACACAACTGCACATCTCTCTACTTCAGCATGTGTAAACCTAAAATTCCTTCTGTCATCATAGCACTTTTAAAAAATTGGCCATAGTCATGCATTTTGTGCAATAAGTGGAGGAGCCTAAATCAAGCCACATCAGCTGTCTTCCAAAACCATGCTCTCTCCACCTAACTACAGCAGAGCTCCTGCTAGACACAGCAGAGGGGTGCTGTGTGAGGAAAGCACACCAAACAAAGTCGAAATGTAACAAGCAGAAACCTACCTCACAATGGCTTCCCAATATTGAAGGGCTTCCTGAGTTAGATTGTGGGAGAAAAATAAAGCTTCATGACAGCAAATTCTGGGGAGAGTTCTTTGACAGGCTGCAGATCAGAGTGTAGATGCAGGAGTGTTTGTAGATGAGAGCTGAGATTGAACTCTCAGTGGTGTCCTCTGGCACAGCAGTTTTAGTTCAATAAATGTTTCCATTTCAAAGGCACCATTTTGGAAGCAAGCAAATTATGAGCAGGAATACAGAGAAACTGCACACCCCGCCCCCCCCACCCAAAAACCAAAACATTGATGAGGTCTCCCCCACCCATAATCCCAAATCCCAAATCTTGAGTGCAGCTACGGAGAAAATATTTGCTTGTACAATACTTAGAAATAGTTGGGAGAGTCCAACTCAAAGCCTTAATGAAGTAAGTACCATTGCTTGGCGTATGCGGTTTTGCACAAACAAAAAGGACATATTAACCAGAGCAGGATGAGTTGGGGGAGATTGTCTAAGGCCATACATTTTAAAAACTGAGGAGCAGACGTGGTCTGCTATTGAAGTATGAGGGCAATCATCCCAGGTAGAAACTTTAATTCTAACCCTGCTGTTCGGCTTCTGTATTTTTTTTGTTTTGTTTAACAATAGAAAAGTTACTTTGATTTTCTGAACTTATGTATGCTATCCCAATCGATTAAATCCCTCACTGTTGGTGGTTTGAATATCCCATTGATTGTGATCTCTCTGGTTTTAGAAAGCACATTCTTCTGTGAACCACCCTGAGGACCAGGGCAGCACAATCACCCTAAAATACCTCAATGGCTACAGATAGCGCATTCCCGTTGAGTCAGTGGTCATAAGGCTCGATGGTTCCAGATAATGCGTTCCTGTCAACTCAGGGGTCACAAGACCCACGGCTCTAGGCAATGTGTTTCCATTGATTCAATGATCTAGAAACCCAAAACTATAATTTAACTAACATGCTCAATTCTGCTTCTGTAACTGCTTTTTGCGATCTAGGTTCCTCATTCCAAACCCAAAGATGTAATCGATACTTTGTGACTTTTGCTTATATAAATCTTGTGTTGTGGCTATATTATCATTGTGAGATTTGGAGAGCAAAAATGCCCCCTTATAGTCCCGGATTTGCAATAAATGTGACTCCTAATTTGATTTCTTGAGGCGTCTTTGTGTGATTCGTGGGGTACATTACAACACTATCATGTCAAAATAGAAACAATAGAGCACAAAGTTTAAGAACAAGAACTGTGGAGTCAGGCCAACTAGTTACTTCTTCTCCAGTTTACTGGTTATGAGATCAAAGCAGTTCATTATACTTTTATGAGTCTCAGTTTAATTATATTTAAAATGAAAGCAAAAGAATTACCTCATTGCATTCTTGTTGGATTAAGCAAGACAATGCATGTACATTATTTCACATAGTTCTTGGCAAATAGTTAGAAAATTAATCTGAGTTTGAGTCTTTTTTTTTTTTTTTTTTTTTTTTGGTTGTTTTGTTTTCCACAAGATAAATTAGGAAAATACAGCAATGATTATTTTGGATATGAAATCTATCCCTATGTGTCACCCCTGGGTGTAGAATAAAAGGTACTTTATGGGAAAACATCATAACCACCACCCTATCAATATCTTGATATGGAGGATTATGGAATTGATCTTTATTTGGCAGTAATAATCAAATGGTTCCTGCTTACCTTCTAGGGTCACTGTTTCTGTACATTTTAAATTCTTTATGTACATAAATATTTTCTTTAAAATGTGCATCAGTGTTCTTGTTGGCAGCAAATAAATGCCCCAAGGAGATCCTGGGACAGGATCTGGGGTGTTTATCTAAGCGTCCTTTGAGATAAACTTTAACTGTGCAGGTGTGAGACATTCAAGTATTTGCTAGTGAAGACTGCTCTACGCAAGCAGGACCAGAGGGCAGGCTTAGGACCAACAAAGACCAGAGGCTTTACTTTAAATTTTAAGTGTACACAAATAATTCAATTAACTGCTGGAGGAATCACATCACATGAAACATATGCAGTTACAAATTACACAGGGTTTTTTTATTACTTAAATAAATTCCTGAGCTGCAGATACAAGCTTAGTTAGGGATCCCCGTGGTGCTGTGCTCTGGGGTCTGGCAGCTAGGCTGGTGCAGGGGGGCGGCGTTCCTCACTCCCACTCGAGAGCTCGGTTGTGTCTCCCTCTGGGGTTGTTAGCCGTTCTTCCGTCATCTGGCAGGACAGGAGCGTGGATCAGCGTCACTTGTCAGACTGACAAAGAGACAGGCCTTTGTAGCTGTCTTGACAGGCGAGCACCATTAGCTAGCTGGTCAGGGTCCATATTTAAAGCTTGTTCATACCCATAGCAGCTCAGGTGGCTATCAATGATTACGTCAATGCACATATGTTAATCTCAAACAAGGCAAGGGGGCTAAGGAGAGTATATCATTCATACAAGTGTTTATTTTGACAAGTCACTTTGCGTCAGTTTAAATCCTTATTTATGAGGGACACACTTCAGGACAGTGGGGAATGTGTTCTTAATATTATACTTTCAGTTTTGAGAAAAGTTAACTCAAACATTTTAAAACTTTTCTAACATTCTTTAAGCATTTTTAAACATTTCTATATTTTACTACAACAATATACTAAATTTAGAACAATACAGAAAATATTAGTGTGACACTTGCTCAACAATGACATGGAAAATCATAAAACAGTCCATAGTTTTATGAAAAGAATTCTGGATATGAGTAGTGGTGATGGCTGTGTAATATGAATGTATTTAATACCACCAACCTGTTCATTTGAAAATGGCTAACATGGTAAATATTATGTTACATGTATTTTTAATAGCATGCACACATTAGGGGGAAATTATACTAATACTGCTCCATTTAAAGGACCCTTAGTTCTTAAAATGCTGGCCCTTTGTCAACAACTTTATATATCCAAATGGTCATAGAATAGCTAAATTGCTAGGCCATTGTTATTCAGCGAAGCAGAGACAAACACAGCATTAAAATTCTGAATATTGCAATCTGAAGAGATTGACTCTACCAAGCTAGTTTTTGTTTATGCAGTTATGCTTACTACATAACAGCTTAGAAGAATAACTATTTCTGTAATTACCTGTAATCACTGAATTTTCCACTATTATTTTTTTTATACTTATAGAGAGACAAGAGGGACTGGAGACAGTAATCAAAGTATAATTACATATCAAGTCTGTGCCCAAATAGCAATTTAAAACATTTTAAATGTTTTTGTACTATTTATTTTTTCTGCACAGAATTCACTAGAAAGATTTTCTAGGGACTAGAATGACCAATTTAAACAACTTGTGTATGAACATGAAACAAGAAAATAACTAACTCCAAGTGAGTATTCTCAAGCCCTACTATAGTTCCCATTCTTCTATGATTGAACATTTCATCATTGTTTTCCTTTTTATTTGTTTTAAATATCAAATTGACCTCTACCTACATATGCATCCTTAAATTCCACCTCCCTCCTTACAACAGACAATTGTTTATGGTTCTACTCCAGTCCTAAATTCCATACCAATTAATAACTGATAATTTGTTCTTCTGTTTTATGGATAAAACTAGTTAGGTGTCCAGAGGGGAGGGGTTTTAGGGGACTGACTGAAAAAGGTGAAGGAATTAAGAAGTACAAATTGGTAGTTACAAAATAGTCATGGTGATGTAAGTACAGCAAAGGAATGCAGTCAACAATATTGTAATGATTATGAAACAAGAATTTTAGGGGTAAAATAGTGTTGCAGAAAGATGAAAAAAACTAAACGATGCTTTGAAGAGGTGGAGAAATCACAGTTTTAATAACACACAAGGTCTCTGGGGTATCCGAAATCCCAAATCCAGAGCTTGCTTTATAACTGCCCCTCAAGTTCATTGATTTGCAAATATACTCCCTCCCCCACAAGGCCCTGAAGGGAGAATTCTTTTTATCTACCCTTCCCCCAGGTGTGCTTAGGTTCAGGGCTCAAAACAAAGCCCCTGCCTTACTGCAGGACAGGGTTTTGTTTGGTTTAATGGCCTAACATTTCTTGCAAAACCAGTCTTCCTCCTCAATAGGACAGGTTTAGGAAATTTTTGAAATTTTTGAAATTAAGGGGACCATGGAGGAAGCACAGGGCTGCAGAGCAGCAAAAGGTGTATTTCCATAGAATAGGGGAGCTGAAAAGCTGCAACAGGTACATTTCCATAGAATGAGGGAGCTGGGAACAGCAAAAGGTCTATATTTACAAAGTAAAGAGAAGGAAGCCCTTCATCCAGGAGAAGAAGAAAGCCCAAAGGGAATAGGAAAACAATAAGGAAAGATGGGGAGAAGGTCACATGTCCCATGTGAGGTCTGACCTCTGAGCCCAGGAGTTACTATAGTAACCAGTCTAATAGTGACCAATCAGAGGGGATCTCAAGGCACCAGGATCTGCAGCCTTTATAAGCCACAGGGAAAAGGAACTCAATGGAACTCTTTTCCCCTGATCTACTTGGGAGTCCATTCAGTGGGGCTCTTTTCCTCTCCCCACGTTGGAGTCTGTACTGGTTCTTCAATAAATCTCCACCTTTGCTGTACCATCTTCTGTCTGTGGATTCATTCTTTGATTCCGGCAGACAGAGAATCCAGGTTCCAGTTCAAAGATTCTATTTCAGTTATACATGTTGTAAGAGGAGTATCAGAAATACTTGGGGGAACAATCTGTAAAGTATGTGGACTCTAATTAACAAAATAAACTGATGAAGGGAGTGGATCTAGAGACACAGAAGCATGGAACAGAGTGCAGAGTCTCAGAGGGAAGGCGGGGGAGGGTGGATGGGAGGTAATATCAACCAAAGACCTTGTATGCATATATGAGTAACCCATGGACACAGACAATAAGATGGTAAAGGCTTGGGGCATGGGCTGGGGTGGGTTGGAGGGGGTCAGTGGGGGAAAAAGAGGGCATATGTTAATACTTTCAATAATACATGTTTTGAGGAGAAACAAGATGGCGGCATAGGGTGGACACCGTAAATGCAGCTGTGAACAACTATTTCAGAAAAACCTCGAAAAGAACACACGGACACCACTCGCACCCATAGGACGGCTGGCTGAGTGAAAATCCTACAACTAGAGAAGAGTCTGAGACTCAGAGGAGCGGCAGAAGCAAAGTACAGAGGTACGGAGGCGCGCACACGGGCTCGGGGAAGGGCTGGCGCCGGAAACGCGGTTCTTTTCCAAACCGGAGAGAGCCACAAGCTCCCAGCAGCTCTGAACTCCAGTTCCAGGCGAGTTTCGGAGGTCCCACAGATACCCAGAGACTAGCATCAGAAGGAAATCCAAAACGGATTTCTCTCAGCGTTGCTTACAGCAAATATCGTGGGACACAGAGACCTGGCGCCTCTCAGCACAGCGCTGAAAAGCTCCATAGCTGTTTGCTCCGCCCCGCCCGGCGAACTCCCCGAGGCCCCGCCCCTCCCAAGTGCGTCAGAGGCTTCTGCAGCAACACCTCCTTAAAGATACAGGAGCCAGCCCCAACCCAGCGGCCAGAGTGGGACTAACCTAAACAAAACAGATCCACAAGGAACACACTCGGGGCAGATGCAGTG
>PVJC01014686.1:0-36109 GCA_004026665.1 Murina feae
ATCATAACATCATGGAATAATGGTATCAAGGAAAAGTACTTAGGAACTAGCCACTCTTCATGAAACACTATTTTTTCCTTGTCTGAATGACTGAAGACAAACTATTCAGAATTTGGTTTGACTGACATTTTCGGAAGAAGAGGGAGTGAGCCTGTCATTTCATGGAAAATAACTGACGGTATCTGTTGCCAATGATAGAAATTGAACTTTTAAGTGAAAATTAGTATCTTGAAAGTTTTATCCACCATCCTGAGCTTGACAGCTATCCAACACTTGAAAACATTTTCTGACATTAACAAATGTGAGTTTTTAATATTATATAATGAAATGTGTTAACATTTGGAGATCTGATTATGTTATTTTCTAATTGACCAATGCATACTGTCACGAAATTGTGTATGGGTAAAGAAATCTACACAAGATACAAAAACACCAATGTATTTTTATGTAACAAAACACAAACGGTCATTGAAAAGTTTTTGATTCCTCATTGAAACTTTTAAGATACTGTAATCTGTAGTGTTTTAGTCTATCAAAGGAGAATAGCCACAATTATTTGGAAAGTCTATTTAAATAGATCTCCCTTTTCTCTTATTTATCCCACCAAAAGACATAACACATAAGATTGGAGGCAGAAGCAGATTTTACAAAATAAAAAATAAAAAAAACTTGCTGTCATCTATTAAATTAGACATTAAAGTGAATTATAATATATGTAAAGAAATGGAGTTTTTTCACTTTTTGGGGGGAGAGGGCAGAAATGTATGTTTTCCCCTACAAAAGCATGTTACATGTTAACGTAATGGATTTTTAAATTGTTGTTTTTTAAACTTCTCCATTTTAATTTCTTATATGGTAAATATCACTAAACATACTCCATATACATAAAAGTTCTATAGGGTCTTCAATTAATTTTTAAAATCGGAAATGGATTTAGACCAAGGTTTGAGAACCAATGACCTAAACTAAGGCTTGTTATCTACTTTCTAGCATGATTCTCAATAGAATTTTTACCAAATTCCTAATAAAATTAAAATATGTTTTATCTATGAGCACTTAAGAAAGTCCATAAAATGCCAAGCCCCATATTAATTGCTCATGATACAAGATGGAAGTGCTTAGTTCTTGCCCACATGTTGCTTATAGCTCCCCAGGGGATGCGCCGGTCACCCCAGCACTATGTGGACAGAGCATGCGGCAGCTTGAGCTCTACCAGTTCAGAATGCTTGTTACTAGTTCAAGTGCCAACATCAACCTCTGCATTTATTTCCTGTGGGTTTTTGTTTGTTTTGGTCTTATTTCACATTTTTTGGATTTCTCAACTCTTATATAAAGGTCCCCTTTTTAAATACACAAGGCCATCCACCCGCGTTCTCCCTTCTTTTCACTTAAAGGATACACATTTGGTATAACTTCAGGTCACTTTTTTCTCTTCCTGAGTTAATTTCTTGCTGAATACTGATTGTGTCCTCACTACCAAGGAGTGTTGTAGGGATTCACTGTATTTTTTTTAAAATGAGCTTAAGATTTTAAAAACACTCAGATAGGTGACAGTATATATACCTATAAAAACTAAGATTTTATCTGGAGAAAATATTATAGAGCTTACTTTCTTTAATTCAAATTCTACATCTACCATGAAGCCAACCACACAAAAATCAGATACAAGATTGCTTACTGAGTGCCCATTTCTAACACCTACAAAAAAGAAATCACAGAAAAATTTGGAACTGATCATGATTTGTCAAAACCTTGTTCCTTCACTGACTAACACTAGGTAGTAACTAAAAAAATGAAAACAGACTACAGAGAAATGACCAACTTCTGTCACTGAGAAAATTAATTGGCGCACACACTCTATAATTCCTGTTGTTCACTGTTATGTAGGTCTCCGGTATTAGCTGAGAAACAATCTTAAATGTATTCTGCAGAAGGTTATATGCTGCTACTCTCCAAGCTAACCTTAATTCCTATTAACTCTTCCTCTACCTAGTCAGCATGATGTGGTTAATAATAAAAACTGTGCAATCACAGGGGCTTTGGTTCAAAGTTCAGTTTGACACTGAGCACTTAACTTCCTGAATCATATATCCTCAGACATAAAAAAAAAAAAAAATGCACACAAAAGACCTAATTACAACTAACTTGCTGATTTGATGATTGAATGATATCATAAAGGTTAAGTTGCCACATTTTAACCATTTGAAAAATGCTAGTTAAGATAGTCACTCAAAATTCTAACTTATATACAAATGCATATATGTCCATTTTCCTATGACAGAATCTGGAGATTAAAAACACAGTCATTCCATTTCTTTGCCTCAGAATGGAAGTAAGGATTACTTCCACATGAAGATAGGATTAAACATATGAAATATCCCACTCTGACAGGAGTGCAGCACTTGGGTTCACTGGAGAGGTGCTGGCTCTCCCAACTGCCTGCACCCTCAGTTCCAGCCCCAGCCATCCTCTGCTGATTTCCCAACCTTAGATAAGTAGGTAAATTTCAGCTTCCAGTCCTTCATGCATGAAGAATCAGGTTATCCACTTAGCTGGGTGTTATGAGGGTCAATTGAGCTAATTATTATATAGGCCTAAGTGCAAAGCTAGGCAAAGAATAAGCCGTGAATAAATGTTAGCTAGTGTACTATTATTTCCAGCTTGCCTTTCTTCTATGGTCCATTTACTTTCAACTTATAATTTAACGAAAATAAGCAAACATCTCACAAAACACTCCTACATAAATTGCTTTGAATGAAATCTATATACTGTAATATAGTTAAGCAAAGGAATATACCATATGTAAAAACAGTAACGGTCTTGTAAATTTCCTTTTATAATAAGTAAGAAAACTTTTATAATTTGAGATCTATTCAAGCTCTAGATTGGTGTTTCGCTGCATAAGAATCACCTGAAGAGATTTTTCAAAATACAACAAATTTTTACTGAGGATCCAACCTAGCATGCTGAAAACTCATCTGTAAGGAAGAGCATTATCCCACCTTCCCACTATGAACTGTATTTCAAGGTCACCAAAGAGCCCCAGCAGATAAAAAAGTTCTGTATAAAATAATTCCAAATAATATATAGAGCAGGAACAATATCATTAGGAAATCTTCATTTTGCAACTTAGAATAAGGCAAAGGTCATCAATGAATGACAAAACCATTAGGCATAAAGTTGATGAGTAATCCTATAATAAAACGACTACGCTTTAACCACTCAAAGCAACTCGTCAATCTTACCACCTCTGAATGTGATTCCTTGAGATATAATGGAATAAAAATACATGGAAAGAAAGGGAATAGGAAAAAAGGAGGGGGTTAGGGATAAGCAGAGAAGAAGAACAGAAAGACAGGGAGAGAGGGAGGAAGAGAAGAGAGGCCGGAAAAAGAGGGTACTGGAAAGCAGGAAGGAGAAGATGGCAAGAGTGCTGGCAAGTGAGGATGAGAGAAAAGAGAGTACGCTTGAAGCAGAGAAGGCAAAAAAACCCCCAAAAAACTAGAGTCAAATTCCTGGGTGTCATGGATCCTGAAACTTATCAAGTTCCTGCCCTTTAGTAAGGAGGCACCCAATTTCCTTATAACAAATCATGTTTGTTCAAGATAGTCAATGTCGGTTCTATTACCTACAATCTTCAAAGTTTTGAATTATAAGAATTCAGAGAACTGAAGAGGTATATATTTATTTCTAACTGAAAACACTGCAATAGTCAATTAAAGGAAATATTTCAGATTGATTATTGTTAGATATTCTGAATGGCAAAACATTCCAAAATGAGTGCAATCAGTAATTTGCCACATTCTGAAACAATTCATTCCAATGAATATAAATTTAAGTTGTGACAAGAACTTAATAAAAATTTAAATTAAATAACCACCCACAAAATAAAAAGAAAGGCAGAAAATCTGCTTAAGACAAACACATTCTTTGAATATTTCAGAAATACAAATCTGGATTGATGAAAGGGAGGGAGGGAGGGAGGGAGGGGGAAGGTTGGGAGGGGAGAGGGAGAGAGGAAAAGGAGGGGAAGGGGAGGGAGGCAGGATAAAGGGAAGGCAGGGAAAAATACAAATTAGATGCTTCTTTAACAAACTTTGATAATTCAAAAAGGATTATCTAAACAGTATAGACTTGTGCAGACAAGGCTCTGATCACCAGCCATGTTGTCCTGAAGAAATTATTTTACTATTCTCCTTGCATATCAGATGAACTAGTCTGGGGTGGGGGGGCTCTTGTGAGGATTAAGTGTGACACTGGACATGAAAGCCTTTGGACAAAAACTGATCTCAATGTACAAAATATTAAAGTATTTTAAAAGTCAATAATATAAACAAGATTGAAGACAGAGCACTAATGCAAAAAAAACTATTCCCATAAGTAACTCAGAAGCTTATTTTTGCAGTTCCTAATTGACAGGCTAATTGTATCTATCAGGAAAATAATAAAACATAATTTGTATAAAATTATTTAGTGATTCAGTCTTTGTTAATTTAGACAGGTGTTGCCCACAATTCATCTACATTAGCAAATTTTTACTGCAATGCTAATAAGCTGCATGGGAAAAGAATTAAATGAATCCAAATGGATATATATGCTCATCTGGAATCTCACTATAATTTTTTAAATTATATTTTATTAACTTTTTACAGAGAAGAAGAGAAAGAGATAGAGAGTCAGAAACATCAATGAGAGAGAAACATTGATCAGCTGCCTCCTGCACACCCCCAACCGGGGATGTGCCCGCAACCAAGGTACATGCCCTTGACCGGAATCGAACCTGAGACCCTTGAGTCCACAGACTGACGCTCTATCCAGTGAGCCATACCAGCTAGGGCTCACTATAATTTCTTAATATCAAATATACTAATATTCTTCTCAGCCTCATGCCAAGTCTCTGCTCTGTGACCTCAAAAGCAGGGATTCTGGCAGGTAGGAAACTGCCATTCCCACTTCGGCTGTCAGTAAGATGTTCTCAGAATTTGGAAACAAGCTCAGCTTCCAATATTAAAAATAATAAAAAAGCAAACAAAAACTATCCATCTGTATATGAAACCAGTGGACAGGTATCCTGATTCCAGAATCAGATTCAAATCCCAGCTGCTCCACTGATTTCAGGATGCGATCTGAGGCAAAGTACTGAACATTTCTGAACCTCCCTGGGTTACATGGCGGGGAGCAAGAGTAACTATCTCCTGGGACTATTAAAGCAATTTGAAAGTGGTGATGGAAGCAAGGCACTTCACACAATGTCAGGCACTGAGACAACTCTGACATACATTGGTGGTCATCAGCACAGAGTCCCGGGGTACCGGGGTACATCTCTGGAAGGTTAGAATATGAGTACATAGCACACTATTACATGCTTACTCTATTTGTCTGAAGTAATGACTAAATGAAGGGCAAAGATATGCAAATCATTTTAGGGGAAGAGAAAGTAAAATTGGTGGTTGTATATGGTTAGGGTTCTCCAAAGAAACAGCCAATGGGGACATAAAATACATATTATATACAGTAGATACCATACAAACTATATATACTATACATAACCATAGGATAAATACATATATATACATATACAGGGTATCCCAAAAATGTATGCACACTTTAACAGCTGACAGCTCAATTTTGAAAACGAAATGTACTTTAATAAACACTGCCTTTATAGTTACTCAAAGTGTGTAAATACTTTTTTGGGACACCCTACATATTTATACATACATAGGATAAATACATATGTATATGAAGAAAATATATGAAATACATATATAGGCAAACTTATAAAAATTGGCTTATACAATTATGGAGGCCAAAAGTCTCCTGATCTGCCATCTGCAAGCTAGAGGAGCAGGAAAGCCAGTGGGATACTTTAGTCCAAGTTTGAAGGCTTAAGAACCAGGGGAGCTAATGGCGTAAGTTAGAGTTTTAAAGCTGAGAATCGGGGGTCAATGGTATACCAGCAAGTCCTGGACTTCCAACTTGAGCAGGAAGGCTGAAGAGCCATGTCTGAGAGCCGGAGAAGATGGATGCCTCAGCTCAAGTACAGGGCAAATGTGTCCTTCGGGACTTTTTTGTGTCACTGGAACCTAGAAAGATTGGACGATGCACACCAGCTTTGGTGAGGGCGGTCTTCGTTATGCAGTGTACCAATGCAGATGCTAATCTTGTCTGCAAACAGCCTCACAGACACACCCAGAAATGCTTTACCAGCTGCTGGGCATACCCTTAGCTCAGGCAAGTGGATGGATGAAATTAACCATCCCCGCGGTGTTTGTCCAATACAGTACAGAGTGAGAGAACTCTTTCATCTTAGAGATGGTTATCAGCCACCTGGACAGAAATGTCCAGAGACAATTTATACAGCAACCAAAATACCTTTGAACATCTAATACCCCAAGCTCTAGGACTGGCTCACCCAGGAACATCTAATCTATAACATAATCCCTGGCATGGACCTGGTCATCGAAACAAGTTAATAGAGAGGTAGAATCAGATTATTATCTCCAATTATACATCATAAGTCAGTTTCTGATCCATTTGCTTATGACGAATCAGTCTCCTAAACACAGCTAAAATCAAAATGTTAAACCTATGAAACTTAAGATCCAGCAGTGGAATAGGACATCATCAATGTTCTGAGACTCTGTAATGCCCTGATATCTGTCAGATCACATGTATTTTTCAACAAACATACTTAAAATGCCTACTATATGCCAGAGACTGAGAGGACAGACAACATCCCTGCCTTCACCATCTTGTCAGAGGCAGAAGTCCAAATGAACTTGAGTATATAATGAGAACAGCCTTATGACAAGTTCATACAAAGAGGTATGCAAGAAACAATTAACTACAGATGCAATAAGTTTGTTTGTGCGAATCTGGTTCCCCTGAGAGTTAGCAATAAAAAATGGGTAGAATTTTATCAGGAGTAAACAATAGAATACAAAATACTCTTCTCATTGGAAAACAAAATAAGACAAGACAGAAGGCAAAGTAACACGAAATCTTTGAAGTTATGCCATCCATACATTATGGAAGAGCAACTGTAATTATGATATCCTAAACCAAAGGGAGATTATGCCATTTAAAGCTGAGGTGTCATACATTGATAATTTATATACATAACTAAAACAAAGAGGTTCTGGACTTTTACTATTCTGTACTACTGACAACTGCCTGAGTCTTTTCTCTTTTTGAATGAACATTACATCATTCAAATTCTTACAACTGACACAGAAAAAATAAACGTTCTTCATTACGTCTTTGTGTGTGTGTGTGTGTGTGTGTGTGTATGAAGGTAGAACACGATTCATATACTTTATGTATAATTTTACATTTTCTTTCTAAAAGTAAACTTAATATTTTTAAAAAAACCTTAAAATTAATTTCCCAAGATATTTATAGTTCTCTTTCTTAAAGACCTGTGCTTCAGTAAGAACTCCCAACCCACCCCTGTAATCCAAATTCTATTTGGTCCTGCAGTGAAGTCAAATATAAGATCCTGACATCAATTTGTTGCTATGGAAATAATTGAGATGTCAGTGTTTTTGCATTATGACTGTACCATATGAACAGATGGGCTGACAAGGGGAGAAAATCTTTGCAAATATCTTTCTAATAATTAACCAGTATCAGGTATTATTTCAAATTTACATTATTATTAAAATTTGAGTGAGATCAATTTGAACAGCATAAAATACAACTAATTTCAACTTCTGAAGTTTTACTGAGGAAAACATTTTCAATTATACAAACAGAAGGGCTTGCTGCATCACTTTATGCTGCATAAAAATATATATAGCCAAGTTTGGAATAAATCAGATTTGACAAATGCAAACTCTATTCCACTCAGACAAAGAGTGACAATATTAGATGAATGAAGAGACAAGATCAGTCCTTTATCTTTCTTCCACCGCCTTCTTGAAAATATTTCCTTGTGAGGGAACCTCAACTTGGCTAAATAATTCATATGACTAATGATTTACAATATACTTTTGCTATAAAAATGTTTGTCAGGGCCTATATTTGCCACTGTCCTAGGAATTTGTGCCAGAAGTTTGGCTATTTGAGTACAAAGATAAAATTCTGAAATCTCCATAGGACTTAGACATATCTGCTGGACTAAGCTGAATTAATAATAATCATTGGTGCATTCACTTACAAACATTTTTCTCACTAAAAGTAACAAGGTTTAGTACTTAAACAAAACAGGCTGGGAGATTATGTGTATGTAGCTGCACACTACACCGTGAGGCACAGGACTGCCACTCTCCCAATCTTCACAGGGTATTTTCATTTGCAATCTCTTACTCCACCCACCCACTGTGAGCTCTTTTTATCCAAACATGAAAAAGTTGTTCTTCCTCATGTTGGCTAATTGCACCATCTGTTTAGCCACAGTACTATTAATGTTAACTCCTTCCATGCACTGCCCTCAAACACCGTACACTGTCAAATGGACAAGCGGTAGACAAGGCAGCAAACCAGTCTTCTGATTCGTATTCTCGACTTTCTCTCTTGAGACAACACTGAGGTCTCCACAGGAATTGCAGCATTTAGCCATTTCCCTCCATCTCACCTTAATGGTGTGAGCTGTACAATGGACAATAATAACAACAACCAATTTCCTGCCTGCCACCAAAACCCCAAACTGGAAAAGACATCTCATCGCACCAAATTCCATCTTGGAGGAAAACCACACCGGCCATCCTCACGCCATCTCTGAGTCCTGTGTATACACTGAAAAGATAGCTTTGAAACTTTGCACCCAGAGCTTCTTATTAAAAGATGAACTGACACCCACAGCAACAAAGGGAGAAAGGGAAAGTCGTTTCGACCAGTGAAAAAAACAGAGGCTCTCACTCTGGCCCTACCATCTACTGGATTAGAAGAAGTTACTAGAATGTTACTGTCATTCTTTAAATTCCTCCAAGTAATAAATCTTTAAGAGTTGCTAATTCCAATAATTAAGCCAATAGCGGTACTGATCTATCACAATAACATTATTCTGGATATAACAGTAATGTCTCAGTCCATTCAGGATGCTATGCCAAAAACCACACACAGACTAGGTGGCTTATAAACAACCAAAATTTATTGCTCATTGTTCTAGGCTGGGAAATCCAAGATCAAGGCACCAGCAGATTTGGTGTCTGGTGAGGGCCCCATTCCTGGTTCATAATGGTGGTCTTTTTGGTGTATCAGCAAATAGCAGAAGGAGATAAGGGAGCTGTCTGGGACCTCTTTTAAAAAGGAAATAAGCCAAATCATGACACCTTTAAAACCTATTTACCTCCCAAAAGCCCTAATTCCCCAAATATTATCACATTGGGGATCAGGCATCAACATATAAATTTTAGCATTCAGTCTATAGCAAACACTGGTAATCTAAAAATAATGGGAAAAGATGCAAAGAGGTGAAGAGTTATAATACATTAGAGGCCTGGTGCACAACATTCATGCACTGGGGGAAAGCAGGGGGGTTGGGGGGTCCCCTCAGCCCAGCCTGTGCCCTCTCACAGTCCAAGACCCCTCAGGGGATGTCCGCCTACCAGAGGTGGGAAAGGCTCCCATCACCACCGATGTGCTTACTAGCCATGAGCCCAGCTTCTGGCTGAGCAGCACTTCCCTCAGGAGCACACTGACCACCTGGGAGCAGCTCCTGCATTGGGCGTCTACCCCCTGGTGGTCAGTGGGTGTCATAGCAACATTCTGCCATTCGGTTGATTTTCATATTAGCCTTTTATTACATAGGACTAGGGGCTCTGTGCACGATATTCATGCACTGGGGGAGGGGAGGGTTCCTCAGCCCAGCCTGCCCCCTTTCATA
Organism: Murina feae; assembly: GCA_004026665.1. Taxonomy (NCBI): domain Eukaryota; kingdom Metazoa; phylum Chordata; class Mammalia; order Chiroptera; family Vespertilionidae; genus Murina; species Murina feae. The sequence continues at coordinate 9,830 of PVJC01014686.1, forward strand.
TATTGGGAGCCCTCAGGGGGTGTCCTACTGACAGCTTAGGCCCACTGCCTGTTCCCCTTGGGGAGCGGGCCTAAGCCGCATTCTAGCTTCCCTTTGTGGGAGGTGACCAGGCTAATCAGGGAAGCCACCAGGCCCATCACCCACTGCTGCAGCCACGGCCAGTCACCGCAGCCACTAATGTGTTTTCATCAACACAGACTCCATCCAGTCCCTTCACCATGAAAAAATGACAACTTTCTTTAGGCATTTTCAAGATGTGTCTTTCATAGGATATGACATTTCTTTCTTTCTTTTTTTATCCTCACCTGAGGATATGTTCCCACTGATTTTTAGAGCATGTGGAAGAGAAGGGAAAAACAGAGAGAAACATCAAAGTGAGAGGAACACTTTGATTGGTCGCCTCCTGCATATGCCCTGACCTGGGCCACGGCCAGGGAGGAGCCTGCAACCTAGGTACATGTCCTTGGTCAGAATTGAACCCAGACCCTGCAGTCAGCAGGCTGAGGCATTATGCACTGAGCCAAACCGGCTAGGGCAGGATATGACATTTCTAAGCCCTCTAGCAGTGGACCTTCATTTTTTTTTCTCGAGGAGTGTGGTGGAAAAACCCTAGATGCCTTTTTGGATTCCTATTACTCAAGTTACTAAGAATATTACCAGTGGCATACAGGGAGCTTAGCCAATGAACGGTCAGAAAAGGTGTTTCCTCTGTAGTTCACTGTCATCAGTGGCTCCAACCCTACCCCCTTCAATACCAGCTCCACCCCTGCCCAGGCCTGTAAGCTCTGGCTGAGGCTGCAGGCCTGGACAGGGGACCCCCAGACCCCTGCTTTGCCAGCTCCACTGGTGCCCAGACCCCTGTGATGGTAGGCTCCGCCCCTGCCCCTCCAATCTCTGGCTCTGCAGAGCCCAGGCCCCTGCGATCTCCGGCCTTGCCCCTGCCTAGACCTGAGGCCTCTGGCCCAGGCCTTATGCCTGAGTAGGGCACTCTCATATCCCTCCACAGGAATTGCACCTGCCCCCTCCAATCACTGGTTCTGCCCTTGCCCATGCCTGAGGCCTCTGGTGAAGGCCTTTGGCCTAGGCAGGGGACCCCCAGCCCCCTCTGATCACTTGTTCCGCCCCTCAGGCTCCCCGCCTCCCCCATTACCTGCCTGGTTAACAGGCCTGACCACTTCAATGGCGGGGCTGAGCCAAACTGGGCGCCGCCACCTTGTGGCTATGGGGGAAGCCATCTTTGTGGTGTAGTGATGCCTAATTTGCATATTACTCTTTTATTAGATAGGATTACTGCTTATGTATGTGTTATATGGCTTAACCATGGCTTGAAGATCATGAAGAATGCCTTTTTCCTTAGAAAAGAAGTAATCATGAAGAGCAGATATAGCTGCAAATGTGAGGCTTTCTTGCCCATTAAGTCACAGACAGAATTCAAGTGATTATAAAATTCTTCACTTAGGAGAAGAAACAATGTACACCTCATTTAATGGAGACACAACTGCAGCTGATAAAGATGCAGGAAAGAATCTTGGCCATTGAAGATGCTGAACTTCTACAAGGAATGACAGAACCATCGAACTTTAATTCCTGCACTCTTTCCTCATCTAAGGTCGAATGAACCCAAGGGGCAGGTAACATCTGTCAGTGTTTGTATCAGTTTATAATTGTTTATCTACATATTTATTTTCAAGGTTGGAAAGGTAAACCCCTCAACATCAGGACAGACATAAAGCAGCAAACACTTAGAGGCATAAATATAAAAATATTTCCTTAAAATATTGCAATTTGCAGGTAACTTTTAACAAAAAATGGTTAAAGGAAAAATGCAACTGGAGAATTGGTTCTAAAAAGTCTTTCACACTAATCTTTTTTCATTTCTTATAATGGACCAATTTAATCAAAATGTTTCCCTTCAGTACACAGACCTGTGTTTTGTCCAGAGTTGTTAGAAAAAAGAAACATATTTATGCACTTTTATAACCAGCTTGGAAAAAAAAAATATTTTGTCTTTTATTATTATTTTTTACATATAGGAAATCTAGATCTAATGAAATACCACAAATCATCAGATGTTGGGACATCATGGAGATATAAAGTAAAAATAAAAGCTATTAAAATGGCACTTAAATACATTTGTCTAACAAGTCCCTTAGGGGGGGAAATGTTAAATTAAATGCTCTGCAAATACACTAATTTTGAAAAGGGATTGCAACTGCTTACAAAAGTTCTAGCACATATTGACCTTTTTTTCATGTTTTAAGATGAAAGCACTTGACCAACACAATTAAGAACATAAACTTAAATACTAGGAATGCTAAATGACTAATAAAGGATAAGTCAAATTTGCCTTAAGAAGTAGGAAAAGGGAAGCAGAGAACTAAATAAGACCAACCCATGACACTTTGAAGTGATGAGAATAGGCTAATACTTACTGTTTTAACAGCTTTCTTGAGATATAATTCATAGATCATAAAATTCACTTTTTAAGGTATACAAATCCATGTTTTCAGTATATTCATAACTGAGAAACAATCGGCTACCAGCAGTCATTCTTCACAATCCCCACGCCACACCCCAGATAACTACTGATACATTTTCTGTCTCTATACATTAACCTATTTTACATATTGCACATAACTGAGATTAATATAGTGTATCTTCTATTATGACTGGCTACTTTCACTTAGCTTAATGTTTTTGGGTTCATCTAAGTAGTTGCATTTACGAGTATTCCATAGCCTGTTATTATGAATATGCCAGCTAACATTTATTTTTAAAGACAGTTTCAGGAGATTTGCCATTTTTGTAATGTCTGGCATCTGTGAAAATAAAGTGGAGGGGGTGAGAATAGAATATGAATGAGTGTTCTAAGAAGATTAGTGTAAAAAAAAAAGTCAATAAAAAAATCTATAGCAGCAGTCTCCAATAGAAATACAATTAGATCCATATATATAATTCTAAATTTTCTAGTTAACTATATTTTAAAAATTAAAAGGTAGGTGATACTAATTTTAATATTTTATTTAAGCCAAAATATTCTCAATCTCAATATGCAATCAACGTAAAACCTGAGATATTTTACATTCTTTTCTTCATATCACATTCACTATATAACTTACATTTTTCACAGACCTTGATTTGGACTACACACATTTTAAGGGCTCAAAAGACACATGTGATTAGTTGCTGTCATCTGCACAGCAGAGATTTAGAGAGTGAGTAACAGGAGCGGGTCATCAGAGAAAGAAGAATGGTTAGAAAGGATAAGGTACAAGAAGCATGATGTAAAAAGAGTGAAGAACGGAAGAATTATCACTGGGTGGAGGGGAGGAGGCAGATTTTAATCTATTAAATATTTTTTGAGTGTCAAATCTATGGTACCATGGCAGAGTTAATTGAATAACTGGGCTATTGAGGGACTATAAAGAAATGTACAATATATGCCTGTACTCAGCATGGTATTCCTCTGGCAGCCTCTAGCATGTTTTCCCAGGGATAATAATTAGTTTAGGAGTTAGAGCTTTGCTTACTTTAATGTTGTATATTTGTGGTGTACAATAGTACACCCCCCTCCCCCAATCTGCAGAGATACATTCAAAAATCCTTACTGGATGCCTGAATCCTCAAATAATACTGAGTTTTATGTATACTATGCTTTTTCTTCTTTAAAAAAAGATAATAAAAACAACACAAGAAAAATATTGCCCGTTTACAGGGGTGGGAATAACAGAGGTCAAAAAAGTTATGGATGGAAACTTTCTTTCTCTAGGGTTTGATTTTTATGCTGAAACAGGGCTTGAGAATTTGTCATGAGGAGGCCTTATGTATTAAAAGGCCTTGTGCAGAGCATACATAACCTTCAAATATGCAAGCAAACAGAATTTGTGTTTTCACGCAAAAGCAGTTTTGTTACAAGTCAATTAAGAGAGAAAGAAGAGCTGACATGCATAGTGGGCACCAGAAAGAGGTAGTGATGGTGTAGACAAGCTCACCTAAAAATGTCTCCAAATACGAAGTCATGAAATTACAATTAAAAATAGGTTACGAAGCAGAATTTTTATTAATTAACTAGAAGCCCATTGCAGGAAGATTCCTGCAAGAATAGGGCTTCCTGAGCCTGAGCGAAGCAGAGAAGGGAGCTAAGCCCACCGAGAAAAGCTTCACTCCCTTCTCTGCTGTCTTGCTTCCTCCCTTCTCTGCCGCTTTGCTCCCTTCTGCAGCACTTGGCTTCCTTCTAGGCTGTCTTTAGTCTTCGCTCCGCACCTGTGTATACAATTAACCCCCATCTTGGCTGGGTTAATTTGCATATACAGTCACTCTGATTGGCTGGTGGGCGTGGCTTAGTGGTCTCGAAGTGGCAGTTAATTTGCATATTACTCTTTTATTAGATTAGATATAAGGCAGTTTATTTATCAATAAAAAGTAAAAAATAATTGTCTGATATTTGGCATTAATTTCATAAGTTCACATTATAACTTCAAATTCCTTATGTTACTATTGTGAGGGTATAAAAAGCCGATTTTAATGAGAAGTAAATTTAAAGACTAAAAAGCAGCATGACCTGAGAAAAGACAGCTGCTACCCTATATAATAAAAGGGAAACATGCAAATTAGCCATCCCTCTCCTACACTCAAGCCATGCCCACCAGCCATGCCCACCAGCCAATCAGATTGCAAATTACCTGACAAAGATGGTGGGCCTGTGGGCAGTGTGTACCGAGCTGCTGGACACAGGCATGCCACATCTCCCCACAGCCGATCCAGACAGGTGGGCAGTGCACAGAGGGGCGGAGCAGAGCAGCCGGGGTTGGGTGGGACAGGATGCCTGGCTTCCACACAGCCCTGGCTGCTCCAGGCCTGTGCCCAGCATGTGGAGGCCAGGAGTGGCTGAGGCAGGCGGGACACCTGGCTTCTGCCCTGCCCCATCACTCCCGGCAGGCGAGCAGCGTAAGCTGGCGTCCCCGCTCACCCAGGCCTCTCCAGGCCTGTGGGCAGCATGCAGAGAGCCTCTGGGCAGGGGAGGCAGGCCTGCGGAGGACGGTCTGTACTCCTCACATGGCTGTGGTGGCAGCCGTGAGAGCGCCAAGCAGACCCTGCGGATCAAGCTGAAACAGTGCCCGCAGGCCATCAGGGCCAAGGAGGAGTGGCTGTGCAAGGTGTGCCATTGCAGGAACAGCCAACCTGGTGGGCTAGACTGACATGCGAAGCCACAGGTTTCCAGTGCACACATCGTCTCCTCCCCACCTGGCGCCCTCACCCTCACGCACCTGCCAACAGTCCGGACCAAGGCGCACACAAGTTCCCCCCTGCCCCTGCGCTGCACTTCCATCAACCCCAGCAGCCTAAGTCCCCCCCAGGATGTGCTTACATCCCATCCAGCACGCTCATGCCCCTTGGAGAGTGTTTGGGTGTTCTGGGTGCTGAGGGTGGGTGCCTGTGAGATGACAGTGAGAGGGCGGAGTGGTGACGCCCTGGTTCCTGCTCAGGCCAGTGCAGGGATGAGATCACCTCTGTGGGGCTAATGCAGGTGCTGAGGTGGGAGCAGGTGTGGACAGACACACCTGTGGGCGCGGGCGGCCCTCACTGAGGTGCTTTCAGTTCAAGATCAAAAACCCAGAGACGGGGAGGAGTTCCATCCTCTCAGTGAAACAGTGGGATAGCTGGGGTGACTGCAGAGGAGGAATGTGCACTTTGGGTGCTGGCACCCATGAGTGAAGGCCACCCCGACTGAGTCTCGTTTGCTGGGGGCCTAGCGCACTCCTGCCGGGCAGCGGGTGACAGGACATGCTTTTCCGAGTTAATGAGAGAAAACATTGATTCTCCTGCTGCCTGTGAAGGTGGAAAATGAATTGGGGAGACATGCAGGGAGTGAGGAGGTTCCCTGTCTGGGGGTTCCAAATCCGCTGTTGGTTCCTTTCACCGCTAACTAGAGATATACAGGTATCTCCCCAAAATGTATACACACTTTGAATATCTACTAATTCCAATGGTTGTAAGCATGAGAAGAAAGAAACAACAATGGAGCTGTCATCTGTTAAAAGTGTGGGTACAAACAAGCAGTCAGACATTCCCTGAGGGGTCCCAGATTAGAGAGGGTACAGGCCAGACTGAGGGGCCCCCTCCACCACCACCACCACCACCACCACCCCCGTGCATGAATTTCATGCACTGGGTTGCTAGTTATAAAATACTGTATTCCAGGCACTACCAAAAACATTCATATACCATGCTTCAAAACAACTGTAAAAATTTCACAAACTTCTTTTTATCTTATTTCTAAAATTACAATGAAGTTGTTAAGGTGAAGTTTGTTTGTTTGCAGGCACTCGTTCATATTAACAACTGTCAGGGCCAATAATATAATTTGATCAAAGCAAAATGAAAATTCAAGACTCTTGCTCAAGAACCAGGAAAAACTTTTTTTTACCTTCCTTCTGCGATGTCTCAATCTGTCATAGTTCTTACTTGGTAACTAATGTCAAGCTCCCTTGGGTGTAGGCATACTCATAGGGCAATTACAGACTCTCACATGTGCATGGGGCCCTGCACTTGAACTCAGTAAGTAGGAAGCACACACCAGATTCAAGCCTCCTCACCCCAGTACTCCAGCCCCCTCGCGGGCAGAGGGCAGTCACTGTATTGGACAGGAACAGGAGAATGGGTGTCCAAGAGCCCACTGCAAAAAGGGTGGGAGACAATTGGTGGTGGTCCACATAGGAGGGGGGGTGGTTAAGCCACAAGTTCTTTCTCTGGTAGTCCCACTGGGCTTCATTTACAAAGCTTTCATCAAAGATATTATTAATAAAAATTTCAAGACAGCATCAGAAGACATAAAACCCCAAGTGTGTGCGGTCCTCAAAATGTGGGGCCCTGTGTGACTACATTGTGTGCCTGCCCAGGAAACAAGTCCTGACAACTGTGACTCAGACTAAGAGAAAAAAATTACTGAACTTTCTTTTTTATCAGGTACTGCCAGTTTACTTGGTGAGATCTGTCTTTGCAATATATACCTCCAAGTCTTTGTCAATGTCACAATTGAAAATAGGAGAAATTGAACAAGAAGAAAAATACACTGGCTATACAATATCTTATCTACTAATTCATGTCAGACAACCCATATTAACTGAAGTTATTCCTGAAATTTATTCCTGAAATTTAAGGAATAGTATGCACAGAGAAGGCCAAGATATATACCAACAAGTAGATTTTTTTAATCTACAAAAAAGGAATAATTACAATTGAAGGGCTTCCTATATAATGAACAAGGGTATCCTACTGGCCCCAAAGTAACAATTGGCAGTAGTCGCAAGGCCACTGAAATGCATAAAATGAAGAGAAATTATTGAAATATTAAAAAAATCTTTGATAATCAAAATCACTAGAAATACAGGAGAGAATCAGGTTCCTTAGTAACAATTAGGGAGGGGAACAATAAGTATAATCAGATATGTAGACATTTAAAATGAATTATTTTTAATAGGGAATGGGAAAAACTAATAACGATTTTATGAGTACAGAGGAAAGGGAATATGGCTCATCTAACAAACAACTAAATATGCAATTAAAATGAATCAATTAGAAAAGGTTCAGTACACTTAAAAGCAATGCACCACAGTGCTCTCTTTGAGCTAAGGTATTTAATACACATAAAATTTAAATAAAATTTAGAATAAAATTATACAAATGAAATGTCAGGGGGATTAAAGTTGAAGACAGTGAGAATAAAGAAGTCATCTTTTCTGTCTAAAGGAAGTTCAGACAGCTGCCATGTTGGCTCATGTAACTTGGCAGCTGCCATTTTGGCCGCATGGCTTCCAGGTGGGGGTTGGGGGGAGGACGGGGTGATATCTTGAAATGGAAAAGGTAAACCCCTCCCTTTGAATTAGCCAATCGTGGAAGGCTGTGCACCTGAGCTCCTATCAAGTGTGAGGGATAGGTCATGTGCGTCAGGATTAAAAAGCGGAGCGGACCACCTGCTCAGTGTGCACACCCTTCTACGTAGAAGTAAAGATACTCGCCTGCCGCCTGGCTCCCAAGTGTGTCTTGTGTTCTATCAGGACCCCTGAATTGGAGGTCTCACTTTATTTCTTACAGGATGAACTAAGACTCCTAAAGAATACTAAAATAACAAGAAAAAGCTTTCAAGTTACATTTTAGGCAGAGAAAACAAAGTTATGCTCACATCAGGGCAAATAATGTACCCTTAAGGGCAAATCCTATTTGGTTTGGAGAAGGTAAGATACAAGGAGAAGGAGATGGGGGTGGAGGAAATAGGTAGGGAGAGGAGAGGGAGGAGAAGGAAAAGGATAAGAAAGTAAAATCTCACATAGATGAGAATTTGATAAAATAGCCAATGGCCATCAGTGGCTTCCAGTAAGTTTAAGTATCCACTCCCCAAAGAGGGACATCCCACCATAAGAAATGTTGCAGGTCCAGTCCCTTGAAAGGACTTTGCTGAAGGTCACTGCTGACTTTCACATTACCCGTGCCATTCACACTTTCAGCCCTCACTTTTCTTGATGTTTCAGCTGAGTTCAGCAGTGATGACCACCCCCTCCTCTTCACATCCTGGTCTCCACGACGTATAACTACTAGTTTCTCCCAACTTCTCTGGCCGCTCCTAGGTTTCCTTCGCAGATTCAGGGTCTTCTCATTGACTATTGAATGTTGGGATTTCCCATCAGTATTGATAGCTTCAATTACAAGCTAATGAAGATGGCTCATTAAGTTCTCTAATTGGAACATTTCCTTTGCATTTTAGACCTATATATCCAACCACCTCACTGATCTCTCAACATGTCTGTCACAAGGCAACAACGTATCAATATCCAAGCTATTGACCTACAGCCCCATTCTCACTCTCAAATGTGGACCTCTTTGGGGCTACCTCTCCCAGGCATGCCTCCTTCTCAATCAGGGTTCATGAAAACCAGGAAGGCCCAGGGCCCAGGATACACTCATTTTTTTCATAAAAAAAATGTTTTATTGATTTTTAGAGAGAGAAGATGGAAGAGGAATGGAGAGGTAGAAACACTGACAAGGGAAGACTATCACTGATCGGCTGCTTCCTGCATGCCCCCTATTGGAGAGAAGCCTGCAACCCAAACATGTGCCCCGAACAGGAATCGAGCAGGTGACCTCTTGGCTCCTGGGCAAACAATCAACTGCTGAGCCACACCAGCCAGACCCAACATGCATTCTTGATTCGACCTTCTCTCGAATTCCCCACCCAATCCATCACCAACTCTTGAGTTTGACCTTCCTTTTTCTCAAATCCATCCCTTTCTCTCTACATGCTCCACACTGACCAAGTTACCAGCTTCTCCCACCTGGGTAACCGCAGGTCCCAGTCTCCCTGAGCCACTCGGCTTTCGTTCTGCTTCCTACACTGTAGCCAGAATAACCCTTTGAAACAAATGCAATTTCAGCACCGCCACCACCTTCCTTGTTTCAATCTTTTGACTTTTTTTTTTTTTTTGGAGGAATGAAGGGGCTTTATTATAATCAGTATTATTCTTGAGGTTAAAAATTGATAAACACATTCAGGAAAACATTTTGCCTCTAACGGTCTAGATCCCACAGATACGTGCCAGATGCAGTTAAAGTACATAAAATATGCACCTTAGGAAACAGCCTGGGGCTCCTGGCTGGCGAACTAAAAAGTATCTAGGATGCATCTTAATTTCTGTAATGGACGCTGCAGTGGTCTGCACAGCTCTGACTAGCGCTGCCTTCAGTCGGCGTCCTCTCTGAGACTCCGCTCCAGGAGGTGGCTGAGGGGAGGCTGCTTGTCCTTTGTGGCCCATGACAGTGCTACCTACCCAAGTCTGCATCTCCAGATGCCAGCCTCGGTGTATACCAGCATCTCAGAGACTACGTAATGCCAGACGAGGGTCTGACTACGTCTGCATCACTTACCGGTTGGCAGCCGTGGATTTGATTATGGCACCGGAGAGGCTGGTGGTGTGCACGCTGCTCACAGCACACTGCTGATCTGTAGCAAACACCGCCGCTGGCAAGTGGGACAGCCAGGGACGCACCCTCTCCAAAAGCCTCTGCTCTGGAAGATTGTAACATCCCAGTAAAAGAGGCCTTGGCTTTCAGAAAAGCAAAGCACTACAGCCGTGAGTCAGAGAACAGTCTAGGGCAGCTGTGGGCAGGACACACAGCAGACAGCAGGACAGTCTGACATGCCCAAGAGTTCAGGGGCCCAGACAAACGTGCACTCAGGCAGAGCGGATTGCGGGCAGCTGGTCTGCCGAATTCAAATGGAGTGTGGTGTTTCTACCTTTCCTCAGGCAGACAAAGGGCAGGTGTTCATCTGGTCTTCTATGCATTCAAGGCGTTCACTGTAGTGTTCCAGAATTAGCGGTCTGCTCTGCCACCCGGGGCAGTGGTCACTTTCTGAACTCAAAACCTCTGGAGCTGTTTTTAAAGACTTCCTGTGATCTGTGCTCAACCTGGGCATCACTCCCTCCGCACATTCTCCCACTCCCCACTCCGTGAGCTCTAGCTCCTTGAGACACAGTTTCCAAAATGTTTCCTCCAACTAGAATGCTCTGCCTTCTCCCAGTTCATATTTCTTCGCTTTATTGATTTCTAGTTTCCCTGCAGATAACTAGAAATTTAGTCAGGAACAAAATGTGCTCCTGTTCGGTATCCTACATGTCCCATTTAACATAATTTCTGGCAATTAGCAAATACTGGAATCTTACTTGACACTGGACAAGACTTTTTTTTTCTAATTTGTGCTTCAGTCATCAGGATAAACTAATTTGGAATTCATGGTTTCTAGGAATATGAACAGGATAATACTTCTATGTTTACTAAACATACATGCAAAACACACACACTATCTTGAACAAAATTTCAGTCCTTGAATTTCAAGCTTTTAGTTAACTTTCCTCTTCCGCAGTTTATGAGGACCCTCATTTGACTGCCTGTCTGCACCACAACTTGTCATTTCTTATCGTGGAAAGTATTTCAAGCAGTGTAATCTATCTGTTTTTTAGTAGTCAGGTTTATATTACTGTTGAACCTATTGTCTTTGCACAAAATTTCGTGAGTACAAAATTGTTCCAGAATGTATTTACAGGAAAGGATTCTCCAACAAACCCACCAGTAATTCCATGACTTTCATGAGCAGCACACGAGCTCTTCATTGGTCATTCATTTATAGACATGTCAACACCTCTAACCCCACCCAAAAAAGATGGCTACTACTGCCATTTTATTTTATCTTTCGCCTACTATTTAGTACTTTACTTGAATCAGAGATTTTTTTTCCAGCCCTTTGAAAAGTTAAGATGTTTCTATTTCAAACAGAAATAAATTTCTAAAATCTATGTACCACCAAATAAAAACAATGCCTCAGGCTGGGGTAATTCAACATACCCATTAAATACTCAAAAAAACAAAGTCTTGCGCTGACCGGTTTGGCTCAGTGGATAGAGCATCTGCCTGCGGACTAAAGGGTCCCAGGTTCGATTCTGGTCAAGGACATGTACCTTGGTTGCAGGCACATTCCCAGTGGGGGGTGCAGGAGGCAGCTGATCGATGTTTCTAACTCTCTATCCATCTCCCTTTCTCTGTAAAAAAAAACTCAATTATATATATATATATAACATGATTCTCACTAAAGGCATAACAATTAAGTTATAAAAAAATAATAAAATAAATAAAATCTCAATGAGTCTGATTTTACCAACACAGTGTGTAAGTTCCTTTCCCACAGAAGTTCCCTTTGATAAATAAACCTCACAACTCTGAAACAAGGTAGTTAGTTGATAGCAATGATAAATGCACTTCTCACAGTTATAGAAAAGATCACAGTATCCATGCAAGAGTAACAAAACCAGACCAGTATCTAACCTTGAAAACAAAGTAATGACCAATATTAGTGAGTGATTTCCTCTACTTATGTTATCTAGCTAGAAAGCATGTATTCTTCTATCAAGAAACAAAAGGTTATCTTTTGTACGTAGCTATAATGTATGCCAAGAGAAGTTTATATTATAAATTAATAAGGTAAGAATACACACCAGGAGAATTTACTCCTGCCAGATTTACTCAACTTCCAATAACTGGAAAACGCCTCCAAAATAATTTATATTCTGACCAGGAAAGCCACTTCAAATCCACTGTAAGAAAATGCTGGCCGTTTCTTATATTGCTGTTACTTATTAATGCTATAGAGTAGCTTTCAGAAGATATTCTAACACAAGGATTGAGGAGAGGAGAAGAAACAGGAGCAAGATACCATGAAATATATTAGTATCTTTGTCTCTAAACAAATAAACGTGTAGGTGCTTCTAGTTATATTTTCATTTTAAGATGGGTATTTAGATTAGTACCTGTGATACACAGAATAATGTGCGCCTGTGGCCCCCGTGCCCCGCCCCCCAAAAAAGGAATTCCAATCCCTGAAGCTTGTGAATATGTTAGGTTGGGTGACAGAGAAATTAAGGTTGTTGATGGGATTAAGGTTGCTAATCAGTTGACTTTGAGATGGGGAGATTATCCTGGTTTACCTGGGTAAACTCAATGCAATCATTAGATTCCTGAAATATGGAAGGAAGATGAAGAGAACTGGAATGGCAAGGGCTTGGCCTGATCTGGCTGGCTTTATGGATGGAGAAAAGGAATTACGAACCAAAGGAAGTTAGGCAACTTCTAGAAGCTAGAAAAGGCCAGCAAATGAATCCTTCAGAAGGAACCCAGCCCTGCCATGATTTTAGCCCAGTGAGACCCATCTAACTTCCAATCTTCAGAAATGTGTTATTAAATATGTGCTTTTTTGAGGATTTGTAGATGGTGGCATCGGTAAAGGCCTGTACTCACCCCTACCCACAACCACATCAAAATTACAACTAAAATACAGAACAACCATCATCTAGAACCACTGGAAAGCTGACTGAATGGAAGTCCTACAACTAGAGAAGTAACGAAGAAAGCACACAGAGTCCAGTAGGAGGTGCAGAGATGCGGAACACCTGGTCCAGCAACCACGTGTGCCCAGAGGAGATCATCTCTGCAGAGTCCACCTGGAGGAGCAAAGGGTCCCAGCCCCACACCAGATGCCCAGCCCAGGGTCCCAAAGCTGGGAAAGGAAGTACCTATGGTCAGTAAAAACCACGGGCTATAAAAACCAGTGCAGATTAGGGTTCAGTGACACAGAGGCTGCTGAAGACCCAGCTGTTGCTCTTAAAAGGCCAGCACCACAAACTGAACTTACAAGTTCCTGCTTCCTTTGAGCTCCTGCATCAGGGTGAGGCTTTGGGGAACACAGGCACAAACAAGGAGGAACTGGATTGTCTGGCATTGGGGCAGGAACTCAGGGCAGCTCTCTCCCGGATGGAGGTGCTCACAGGGATCATTGTTCCTATGCTGGGACCTCCCTAGTCAGACACAGCGCTGATTGGCAGCCATTTCTGTTTCTTCCACTCTGGTGATCCCTCAGACTCTGCCTCATCTAATTTACAACCGCATCCAACCTGTGTGCAGTGGCTTTTGCATATGAATAGCCTGTCCTTGCACAGGCTAAAATATCAAACAAGCTGCCACTGAATCAGGGAGCCCCAAACAGATCAATGTAAGACTCAAGACCTGGCACCAGCACCAGCATGCCTTGCTTCAAAGCTGGGCCTCACCTGGGCACTTCCCAACCCAATACAAATTGGGGGGAGAGAATCTGCACATCTCTCTGTAGCTCCTGCTGGGTGGCCCCAGCCAGTGTCTGACTTTGCACCTCCCTGGAGACCCAAGAGCAAGTGTACCCAGTGATCAGTGTCAGACCATAACAAATTACAACTCTGCACATCTACAAGTGACACAATAAAGGGGCAGACTCATTGAGCACCAAAGCCTCACTGAAGCAAGTCAAGTCCTACTCCATAGGGGTGTCTCCTGCATAGCATCTCCTCCACTATAGTTACAGTTGACCCTCACAGCTAATTGGCCTGGAGGACAGTTCCTCCTAATGACAACAACAGCAATCAAGTCTCAAATACAACAATACTGTGCTCACAGCCCACAAACGGGGGGCACCTAGAGCTCCCAGCTCAGGTGACTGGGGAGACTGAGTCACTGGGTCCTACAGAACACCTATTACAGAAGATCACTTTACCAATTCAAGGAGACATAGCAGCTGTACCCAATACATAAAAACAAACACAGGGAAGCAGCCAAAATGCAGAGATTTAAAAAATGTTACAAATAAAAGAAATGGAAGAAAGCAAACTACTAGATATGAACTTCAAAACCATGGTGATAAGGTTACTCAAGAATTTTCTAGAAACCTCCAAAAAAAAAAAAAAAAAGGAAAAGGACCAGTCAGAAACTAAGCATACACTTACTGAAATAAGGAATAATATATAGGGACTGAATAGTAGAGTACAGAATTCTAACAATCATATCAATGATTTGAAATATGAGGAAGCAATAAACACCCAACCAGAAGAGAAAAAGAAAAAAAGGATCCAAAAATATGAAGATAATGTAAGGAGCTCTGGGTCAGCTTCAAGCATACCAACATTCACATTATGTGGGTAATAGAAGAAGAAAGAGAGCAGGATATTGAAAACCTATTTGAAGAAATAATGACAGGTAGGGACCTGATGAAAGAAATAGATTTACAAGACCAGGAAGCACAGAGAGTCCCAAACAAGAGGAACCCAAAGAGGACAAGTCCAGGAAGCACAGAGAGTCCCAAACAATAGAAACCCAAACAGGACAAGTCCCGGAAGCACAGAAGTCCCAAACAAGAGGAACCCAAAGAGGACCACACCAACACACATCATAATTAAAATGCCAAGGGCTAAAGACCAAGAGAGAATCTTAAAAGCAGCAAGAGAAAAGCAGTTAATTACTACAAGGGAATGCCCATAAGACTGTCGACTGATTTCTCAACAGAAACAATGCAGTCCAGAAGGGAGTGGCAAGAAATATTCAAAGTAATGAATAGCAAGGACCTACAAATAAGATTACACTACCCAGCAAAGCTATCATTTAAAATTGAAGGTCAGATAAAGAGCTTCACAGACAAGAAAAACCTAAAGTAGTTTATCACTACCAATCCAGTATTATATAAAAGGCTGAAGGGTATTTATGAAGAAGAGGAATAAGAAGAAAAAGAAAAAAATCAAAAATATGAACAAAACGGCAACAAATACATACCTATTAACAGTTGAATCTAAAAATCAAAATCAGCTAATAAGAAATCTAATGAACAAATAAACTAGTGAATAAAACAGAATCAGAGGTATGGAAATAGATCAGAGGGAAGAGGGGTGGGGGCAGGAAGAGATTAAACAAAGATCTTATATGCACACTGGAGGCCTGGTGCACAAATTCATGCACCAGTGGGATCCCTTGGCCTGGTCTGTGGGGATCAGGCTGAAACCAGCTCACCAACATCCTCTGAGGAGTCCTGAATTGTGAGAGGATCCAGGACCAGTCAGAGCATCTGCCCCTGGTGATCAGTGCACATCATAGTGACTGGTCGAATGGGTGATTGAAGTGTCGGACACTTAGCATATTATGCTTTTACTATATAGGATATGCATTACCTATAGACAGAGACTATAGGGTGGCAAAGGCCTAGGACAGGGTGGAAATGGGTTGGAGGGGGGAAATGGGGGGGAAAAAAGAGGGACATCTGTAATAATATATAGATAGATAGATGACAGATGATAGATGATAGACAGATAGATACATAGATATGCCTAATATGCAAGCTGTCTCCTAGGGAGTATGACCGACTGGAAGTTCCATCCATTGCTATGACATGAGATGACCACCAGGGGCAGCATGGAATGAAAAAAGGCCCTGGCCGGGGCCTTACCCGTACATGAATTTTGTGCACTGGTCTCAACAATAAAAATTAAAAATATATATGTGTTTGTTTTAAAGCACTTTGTTGCAATTTGGTGCAGCAGTCTCAACAATAAAAATTAAAAATATATATGTGTTTGTTTTAAAGCACTTTGTTGCAATTTGGTGCAGCAGCCATAGAAAACTAATATAAATTCTTCACAACTAACAAAAAACGATACATCCTGTTATTTCTAGGCATAATAATAAACTTGCTATTTTAATATTGTATACCTTACAGTTAAAAAACAAAAACAAAAACACAAAACTCAGATCTACTTCAGATTTTATTAAAAAACAAAAATAGTTATTTCTCCTTGAATTTCAGTTTCCTTATCTACACTAATAAAAAAGAAACATGCGAATTGCTGGCACTACGCCCACCAGTCCATAAGGATGCGTATGCAAATTAACCCGACAAAGATGGCAGTTAATTTGCATATGCAGACACAGAATGAAGACTGAAGGCGATTGAAGCCTGAAGACTGAAGACAACTGAAGACTGAAGACTTGGCTTCTCTGCTGCAGCTGGAGCAGAGAAGCCAAGCCTCTCTGCTGCAACAGACCAAAGGCCTGGGTCGCGGTGCCGGAGGAAAACCAGTGCCAGCAGACAGGGGAAGGAAGGCCTATTGTGCGAATCTTTGTGCAACGAGCCTCTAGTTTTTAATATAATGAAGTAGGTTGGAATGTTGTAAGGTTCCTTTGAACTCTAAAGTTCTTTGTGTCCTTGTCTCATGAATACTAATTAAGAAGTATTGCTTGAGCTTTGGCTGTTGCAATAAAATCATTTTGTTAAATTCTAATTAGCTTTCAAAAAAAGTAGTCATGTTAAAATGAATCCAATGTAAATCCAAAAATTTACTCATAATAACCTACTACTTT
Source organism: Murina feae (assembly GCA_004026665.1). Taxonomy (NCBI): domain Eukaryota; kingdom Metazoa; phylum Chordata; class Mammalia; order Chiroptera; family Vespertilionidae; genus Murina; species Murina feae. The sequence goes on from PVJC01014686.1 coordinate 26,582, forward strand.
TTACTTTAGTTCCCTGACAGACTTTTTGCTCTACAATGGCACTTCTCTCATCTTTCAAAAAGACCAAGTTGAAGTTAAAAAAATGCTTTGGTTAGTATCTTCAGGCAGTCTTTTTGTAATCTCAGAAGAAGGCAAAAAAAAACACAAACCCAAACAAACAAACAACAAAAACACACAAAAAAACCCACAATACAGTAAAGAATTTTGCTTTTCAATAATTCTTAACATAGTGATCATTAGAGGTTCATTCAATAAGACATTATCTAGAGAAAAAACATTTTGCTTTTTAAATATTGAAAGCCTTCCCTATAAATTATTCCAAGCCCTGTTTATATTGCTTAATATGTACAGTTGAAAAAGCTAACCATTTTCATTTAACCATGTAGTGAATTTCTTTTTCTTAAGAAAAAGAGAGTATGTCACCCAACTGAAAAGAAACCAGATAAGGACAGTTAAAGGTACATTACATTAAGTCTCCTTTAGTTAGAGGGTCATTACAATACATGATAGTGCCTTCACAGACACCACTGAAGGACATCCTTTAAAAGTAAATTTTAGAGAAACCAAGATGGCAGCATAGGTGAACACCGGAATTCCTGCTGAGCACAACTATTACAAACCACAATGAAAAGAAAAAACAGACACCACCCAGGCCCACAGAAAGGCTGGCTGAGTGGAAATTCTATAACTAGAAAGAGTCTGAGACACAGAGGAGGTGCGGAAATAAAGTACAGAGGTATGGAGGTGCACGCGAAGGGGCTCACGGAAAGGGCTGGAAGCCTTTCATTCCGTAGGGAAGCACAAGCTCCCGATGGCTCTGAACTCCAGTTCCAGGCGAGTTTCTGGGGACTCAGACTCATACAGGGAGAAGCTGGACTGTCTGGCACCCGTCTGGCACCGGGAGGAACTCCAGAGCGGCTTGAGACCCGGTATCTTTCAGGGCAGGGCTGAGAATCAGCCATAGCTGGTTGCTCTGCCCTGTTGACTCCCCGAGACCCCGCCCCACCCAAGCCGTGTGCAGAAGCTTTTGCATATAAAATGCTGGGAAGCCCTAGGCAGAAGCTAAAATAGCAACTCTTTGGGGATACAAGAGCCAGCGTACCCAGGGGACTGAGTGGGACCACCCCGTCTACAACTCCTCAGACTCATAAGGGATGCACTCAGGGGGGTACTTAGTGGGCACCAAAGCCCCACTGAAGCAACTCTTGCCCCATAAGGGTATCTCCAGCACAGAAGTTCTCCCACCATAGACACAGCTGATTAAAGCCACTCTGTCAATGAAGGGAAGCAGCCAAAATGTGGAGACAAAGAAACAGGTCACAAATTACAGAAATGGAGGAAAGCAAACTACTGGATATAGAGTTCAAAACCATGGTTATAAGGTTTTTCAAGAATATTCTAGAGATTGCCAATAAATTTAGTGAGACCCTCAAGCATATGAAAAAGGATCAGCTAGAAATTAAGCATACACTGACTGAAATAAAGAATAATATACAGAGATACAACAGCAGACGAGGGGATCGCAAGAATCAAGTCAAAGATATGAAATATGAAGAAGCAAAACCCACCCAGCTGGAAAAGCCAAAAGAAAAAAGAATCCAAAAATATGAAGATAGTGTAAGGAGTCTCTGGGACAACTTCAAGCGTACCAACATCAGAATTATAGGGGTGCCAAGAAGAAGAGAGAGAGCAAGATATTGAAAACCTATTTGAAGAAATAATGACAGAAAACTTCCCCTACCTGGTGAAAGAAATGGACTTGCAAGTCCAAGAAGCACAGAGAACTCCAAACAAAAGGAATCCAAGGAGGACCACACCAAGACACATCATAATTAAAATGCCAAGGGCAAAAGACAAGGAGAAAATCTTAAAAGCAGCAAGAGAAAAGCAGTTAGTTACCTACAAGGGGGAACCCATATGACTATCAGCTGATTTCTCAACAGAAACTTTGCAGGCCAGAAGGGAATGGCAAGAAATACTCAAAACGATGAATAGCAAGAACCTACAACTAAGATTACTTTACTCAGCAAAGCTATCATTCAGAATTGAAGGTGAGATAAAGATCTTCACAGACAAGAAAAAGCTAAAAGAGTTCATCACCACCCAACCAGTATTATATGAGATGCTGAAAGGTATCCTTTGAGAAGAGGAAGAAGAAGAAAAAGTAAAGACAAAAATTATGAACAACAAGTGCATATCTATCAACAAGTGAACCTAAAAATTAAGTGAATAAAAAAAAGTCTGATGAACAGAATAAACTGGTGAATAGAATAGAGTCAGGGGCATAGAAAGGGAGTGGAATGACAATTCACAGGGAGAAAGGGGCTGGGGGGTGCGGGAAGAGACTGGACAAAAATCGTACACCTATGGATGAGAACAGTCGAGGGAGGGATACGGGCAGTGGATGAGGTGGGAACTGGTAGGAGGGGAGCTATGGGGGGGGGGGGGGAGAAACAACTGTAATAATATGAACAATAAAGATTTTTTTAAAAAGTAAATTTTATGCCACAATGTTCACTGGGCCTTCAGTGAATTTGGTATGCCCGAGAGTCCCTAATGTCAAGGCCAGGAGTTGAAAATGTTCAATTATTCACAGCATATGCAACGTTTTCCCAACTACTGTCATAAATATGGCAAATAGTAAAGGTATTTTGTAGGATATTCAGTTTCCTAATAACAGTGACATTTTTTGTTTGAAACTTTATGAACAAAATAAATGTTTGGTTTTCAATACATGTGAAAGCAGAAACTGTGTTGGAAATGAACAGAAAAAATAAAAATAAAATGAGCTGAGAATTATAGATATTATGAAAGATGAACTATGTGAAAAAAGCCAGTGAAAGAAAAATACTCTATGGTATCACATATATGTGAAATTTTTTAAAAAGAACACATACATTCACACACACACTCATAGAACCAGAGAATAAAACAGTGATTTCCCAGGGCTGAAGGAATGGAGGATATGGGAAGACGTTGGCCCAAGTGTACAAACTTTCAATTATAAAATAAAGATTTATATGGATCTAATGTACAGCATGGAACACGTGAACTTTATACACTTGATCTTTTGCAAAGAGAGTCGATCTCAAGTATTATCGCTACACACAAATAAATGGTAACTAGGTCTGGCCAACGGAGCTCAGTGGTTGAGCATCAACCCATGAACCAGGAGGTCACAGTTCGATTCTGGTCAGAGTACATGCTGGGTTGTGGGCTCAATCCCCCGTATGGGGCGTGTGCGGGAGGTAGCCTATTGATGATTTGCATCATTGATGTTTCTATCTCTCTCCCCCTTTCCCTTCCTCTCTGAAATCAATACAAATACATAGTTTTAAATGGAAACCATGTGAGATGATGGATGTTCATTAACTTGATTGTCGTAATCATTTCACAATCAATATGTATATTAAAGCATCATGGTGTACACATTTAAAAATAAAACATATTCTTTAGAGGCAAAAAGGAAAACAAGCTGTCAGGAAGCATTTAAATCGAATTGCAAATGGGGCAAAGGGGTTTGATAGGGTCTATATCCAGAGGGACTGTATCTCGAAAGAGCGATCTTAAAGAAGCTGCTTGACTACTGGGAGGGTAAGGAAGGTGGAGCAAGAGTCAGCAACACCTCCGTTCACATCTTGCCTTCGCCCCAAGATTTGTGCCTCAAATAGCAGGGGAGGTTCTGCTGAGCCTTTTGTTCCTAATTCTGTTCCTTTTTTTCCCCCTTCACGAAGTCTGCCTTTATTTGAAGTCCCTCAGAAGGCTGGTTTTGTAGCTTCTGTTTATTCATATGGTTCTGTATATCACAGATGGCGCAACACAACAAAATGCAATGAGTGTGTGTGTGGTGGGGGGGGAGGAAGGAGGTGCATGTATGTGTTGGTTGTTTTTTGCTTTCCTCCTCACTTTTGGAATAGGTAACTCTCTTCATTTGCTTTTTATTTCATTTTGAAATAATTTCAAACCTACAAAAAGTTATAAGAATAATACAAAGAATTCCTGTAAAAACTTTACTAACCAAATTTTCACCAATTTTCCACATTATGACACATTTGTTTTTTCTCTCTGTATACTTATCATTTATTCTACATACTTCTATACAATTCACTTATATTTTCAGAACAGTTTGATAGGAGGTTGCACACAATATTCCCTTTACCACTCCATATCTTTGCAGTGTACATTTCCAAACCATAAGAATATGCCTTAGATAAGCACAATAGTTATGAAAGTCAGAAACTTTAACATAGGTACAATATGATTATATAAAACAGGCTTTGGCAAACCTGTGGGCCAGGCCTGACCTGCCCCTACTGATTTTGTATGGAAATTTTGCGGAAACCCAGCCAGGCCCATTGTTTTCTCTATTGCCCAGGGCAACAATGTGAAAGGTAGAGTTGGGGAGTTGTTGCAAGCAAGACAGCATGGCCTGCAACACTTAAAAATATGTACTATTTGGCCCTTTACAAAAAAGACTGTGTGCTGATCCCTAATATAATGTATAGTGTACATTCTACATTCCATTGTCAATTGTCTGAATAACGTCCTTGTTAACAACTACATCCCCAGTCTAGGATTCAATCCAGGATCATGCGTTGTATTTAATTGTCACACCCCTGAGTCTCCTTTAATCCACAGCAGTTCCCCAGCCTTCCTTCCTTTGTAATGAAATTGCCATTTTGTAGCAGACAGCCCAGGTAGTTTTTAGACTAGTCCTCTATTTGCATTTATCCAGCGTTTCCCCGTGATCAGAGTCATGTAATGCAATGGTTGTTAGAACACTACAAAAGTGTTTTTTTCTTCTTCTCGTGGTATCACACCAAGATGCATATGATATATGCACATACCTTCCTAATAACATTAATTTTTGATACTCTATTTCTCCACTATATAGTTACTATTTCTTATCTTTGCAATTAATAAAAATCTGTATGCAGATGCTTTAAAACCATGTAAATACTTTGTTCTCCATCAAACTTCTTCTGCCCCTAATTTAACATCCAGTGCTGATTTTTCCCCCCAAGTCAAATTTTACTGTTATAGATTAAAAAAATGGTAATTTTCCTAATTCATTTATAATATCACAGAATGCAAGATAGTACTGGTTCATTAGCAAAATCAGATGTTCAGAAACATTAAATGTTTCATCTGTTGCTAGTTATTTGTCAAGGATCCCTTAGAGAGCCTTGAACTTTTAAAACTCTTGGACTCCAATGGTCCTGAAGTTTCTCAAGCTACAGAAGACCAATGCAGGTGAACATTTTCAAGACTCAAATAATCAGAATCTCTTACACATCGTCATACAGACCCATCTTTGAAGCTACAACTTATATTATAAAGCTTTTTTTTTTTCAAAGCTCCTTTTTTTAACTTCCATAAAAAAGATAGCCTAACATTTTTGTATCATCTCAATTTTGAGTCTGCCCACAAATCATTTCCTTCCACTTAAACTACCAGGGTCACAGGTCATAGATCAATGTCTGTCCGCAGCCCTGCGCTTGAGGAATCGAGGCATGAAGATTGCAAAGGCTGTCAAAACAAAATACCACTGACGGAGTGGCTGAAACAACAGACATTTATTCTCTCACAGTTCTGGAGGCTCTACATCCAAGACGGAGGTGTCACAGATTTGGTATTTTCTGAGGCCTCTCTCCTTTGCTTGCAGATGGCCACTTTCTCACCATCTCCTCACATGGCCTTCCCTCTATAATTGTTTTTGTGTCCTAATCTCTTTTTATGAGGACACCAGACACACTGAATTAGGACCCACCCACATAACCTCATTTCACTTTAAGTATCTTTTTAAAGGCCTTATCTGCAACTACAGTCACAGTCTGAGGTACTGCAGGTTAGGACTTCAACACGTGAATTTTGGGACAACACAATGCAGTCCATAGCAAGGACTAATAATGAGATTCTACTGAAGATTACTGCCACTGATTTTCTACGTGATGTTACGTCATATCTACTTATCTACTTGGTTCTTCTAATTCAACTCGGAGCAAGCATGTTGTGGGAGGAATCTGATGGCTGTCATCAAATAAGCAAAAAGTTCTCAAATGAAAGATGCATTAGAAATTAACTTCCCTTTAGTCATTTGTAAAAGTTTAAATGATCATAAAGTATTTTTCAATGGGAAAAAAATGATCTTCCTAACTTATTTAACAATAGAAAGGAAATCAATGACCTCAGAAAAGAAAATAAATGCTTAGAATATACGTGGATTGGAAAATGGCAAGAAGTTGGCAAAACTTAACTTTAAGACTGCAAACCTCAATGGGTCCGTCCATCAAAATTTTTAAGTTTTCTGAAATTCTGCAACAACTGATAACTCGTGACCGCCTCCGGCAGAAGCAATAAATGAAAATATCTTCATACCAAGACACAATGTCATTATATTTTCCTCTCGAGCAAAATGTATGTCCCAAATGTATGTCAACAACACAAGGGCAGGAAAAGACACTAATAAAAGAAAAATATCAAATGAGTGCTGCCAATTCATGTCCATTTAAAAATGCATCATGACTCAATTATAAACTGAAACCATACAACAGACCTAATAGTTTAAGTACTTGTGACATAGCAGCTCTCAGGCCAAGCACCATTGCCTTTCAACATCCATTTTCTACTATAAACCTTAAAACAGTCGCATTTAAAGAAAGTGGCAAGAAGGACCACATACATGGGTACCTGCTGACATAAACATCCTCTCCTGTTCACTTTGAACTTCAAACCCTGCCTTCATGAGGAGCTAAGATGCTAGAAGCATCACAGCAGTGTTAACAAACAGGGAGTCTAGCATCAGGCTCCGCCCTGTGATGATCAGTTATGTGACTGTGGGCCAGGTATGCAGCATCTCTGTGCCTGTTTCCGCATTTGTACAATGAAGATAATAAGTACCTCATTCACTTGTGATCAGGATTATACGAGATAATATAAAGAATGCCTCATACACAGAAACCTTTGAAGAGGTAAAGCTATATTCGGTTGGAAACAGGGCGGCAGTGGACATTTAAGATGGCACTCTCACGATCTGATCTTCGCTTCAGATAAATCCCTGTGAGAGCGTAGTGAAAGACGGATCGGTTAGAGGTCATTTGTGCAGCCAAAGCAGAAGACCAGATAAGAAGACCAGCTGCATAGTCCAGGAAAGACGTTCTGAGGGTTTTTACTAAAACAGTATTAGGGTGGGCAGGAGGTATAGATATGAGAAATTTTAAAGAGATAGTACACAGTTTCGTGTTCAAAAGGAAAGAGGAGCCATCGGTTGAATAACTGGAACTCTGATGGATTGATATGAACATGCATAAGATCAAATAATGCAGTAGCTTTAAAATACACTGAGACTGACGCACACTCATGCACTTCCCTGAGAGTCATTGCCGTAAATAGAAACGTAAGGAGAGGACTGAGCTCGGATACCATTTTGATTGAGAGTCAATCATATTTCACTGAGAAAAATATTTTAAATTTATTTTAGAAAAGAAATAGATGGCACTCCCTAATAAAGGGGGGGAGGTTACAGCCACTTCCTAGTGCAGTGTTCTGTGTCAAGTATTTTTGTACAGCATTTTATACCTACATTAAAGTCATTCCATCCACATTGCATTAATTCTTCAAAATCAGCCCTGGTGTTGACAGACCAAGTCCTTTTTCTTAAAAATTTAGAAACGATGTTTTACCAACACATGTTTTCTGTTATGTTTCATTCTGTAATTCCCAAAAGAGGACATTCATAGAGTAAAACTAACCTCCCCATGGCAATCCTGGTGTTCACCAGCAACTCTTCCTATTATATCAAGAGATGACCTAGTTTTTATTTTAAAAATCCTTAAAACCATCCCACAGAGCGGCTTGGTCATGTATGTGTTCAGCATGATCTGTGCGTCAGAGAACATCTTTTTGTCTGAGGTCAACTGATCCAAAATATGTAAGCAGTACTGTCAACTAGGTCTGAATCTTTGGATTAAAATATGTATAAATAATATACTGGAGAGCCCTGTTAATAAAACAGATTCCATTTAATAAGTGCATAAAACATGTAAATCTAGTTTTATTACAGCACAGTTCTATGATTTGGTAGCTTTTTACAATAATTTAGTTTCATTCATGGTTAAGAAAGAATAAGTTCATTTTGGTTTCATTTAACTACTGCATTTCTTTTTTGAGATTTATGGTTTATTACTTCTTTAAGTCCTGAAAACCTGCAACACGCAAATAATTACCGAGGAACTTAAACTATGCGATAGTAAGTTCTAGATGATGATCAATGCCAACAAGCATGGGTTATTTCTAAACTGACGATTTAAAGAAATCAATCTTGAGATTGAAAAACTTCAAATGTTACCAGTTATTAACAGTATGTAAAATAAAGCTGTTTCCATGTGTTCATTTTCCCCAATCCTTAATAAACAGGCAATAAAAAGTTAAAATGTGATTCCCAATTTTATGAAGAAGTCAGAGCAATCAAAAAAGCCAGGAAGACTAAAAATGTTAGCCCATTTTGGTGTGAAATTACCCTGAACTAAATTCTAGAAAGAGTAACACGCTTATGACAAATAAAGCAAGCCAATTTTATTTCAGAAAATCAACACATTGTATTAGAGGAAATAAGCATGCTTGCACCAAGGAATCTCTAGCAGATGTATTATATCCGGGAAAAGGGGGTTGGGGGAATAGTAATATTATTTTCCTGTTTGCATTCAAAATTTATCACAAAGTTACTATCTTTTTTCCCCATAACCTATAAATTAAAGTCTAAACGCTAACTTTAAGAGGCATAACCACCCACCATAAATGAAGTAATGTTATTTAAAATTACTAAAGAAGAAGCCATGCTTAACTAGTTCTTCTGAAACACTCTGCAATGAAACATTCTTTTGTGTAAAAAGCAGCTGATATTTCTGATGGAAAGCTGCTACGGATAGTACATATTCAAGCACTTAAGTTAGACACTGACATTTTCCCCCATTAAGAATATAGCACAGTTGATGATGAAGAAGTTCTGTTTAAAACCACCTTCTTGCCCTGACCGGTTTGGCTCAGTGGATAGAGTGTTGGCCTGTGGACTGAAGGGTCCCAGGTTCAATTCTGGTCAAGGGCATGTACCTTGGTTGCGGGCACATACCCAGTGGGGAGTGTGCAGGAGGCAGCTGATCGATGTTTCTCTCTCATCGATGTTTCTAACTCTCTACCCCTCTCCCTTCCTCTCTGTAAAAAAATCAATAAAATATATATTTTTTAAAAAACAAAAACCATTTTCTTTTCCTAGGTCTCAGAGGAGAGGCACAGCTCGGTTCATGGCTGCCCTCCTACTCCACACGCCATGGCCACTGCCCCCGACGGAAGGGCCTTGAGAAGGAGCCAGGAGCTGCATGTAAAGGGCAGATGTGCTGACATCATTGAAAAGGAACAGAAAGGGGGCGTGGCACTCTTCCCTAACTGAAGTTAATGTATGCGGGCAATGTTTGAAGACACGGTTTTGATATCAGTGTTTAATTGAGGGAGGGAGGTTGGGAAGGAGGGAGG
>PVJC01014687.1:0-36140 GCA_004026665.1 Murina feae
ACCACAAAAACAGACCTCAGATATATGGATAAATGACATACCATTCCCCTTAGTATGTATGAACACACACATACACATATTCCCTCTTCAAGGGCTACAGTATTCCCAACTCCAATAATATGGTCTACAAATCTCTATGGTTAGAAACATTTTTAATGTTTTATTGGGAACTGAAGTCACAATAAAAACCATAAAACCCCTCATATTTTCATATATTTTAGATACTATGGAATCTACTGAGCCATGATGTAGTGATGAGTAATGCACAATTAACTTGTATTTCCTATCCTTGGTTTGCTAGAAGGCCCTCCTATCTACAAAGACATGTTTTTCCTGGATCATCTTCATCCAAATATTCAATGGTTTCTGATTCTAGAGAGATTTATATTCCAGTTCTAAGATATAAGAAACACAAGATAACAGAGTAGCTTAAATGCTTAAGATGAAAAATGTTTGGAGCATCAGTATGGACCATTTTTCATAGGGTAAATTCTTGTTGTGGGCCTGTTCTGTGCACTGTAAGATGTTTACAGCAACACTAGCAAAACACCACTAAATGCCAATAGGTCCCCTCCAAGTTGTGTCAATCAGAACGGATTCCAGACATTACAAAGTATGTCCCCTCAGCATGGGGGGAGGCACCCTAGGTGAGAATCACTGTTTAGAATGACCAGCAGCACATGCAGTTTTCCATAGGGAACTGAGATTCAGAACACATGACACCCGAGCCCTGTGAATTAGGAGAAGTAGAACCGGGCAGCTGTGGAATCCCTCTCTTTTCTCTACAAGGAGGTGTTTAAAGCCGAGTGAGCACACTTGCTCCTGCAGGGGCACCCAACACAGCAGTACAGTCTGCGTTTCTGAACATGCCAGTCTCTTTCCCCCAAAAAGACACAATTGAATAATCCAAATGGCCAAGCATGTTTCCCCACCTTCGTCTGTCTCGGAAGGCTTCAATCCTAAAACACCTACTCTGCAATCTATTTTGCCTCCATTTTTCTTTTCCAAAATCCCTATTCCTTCCTAAAATTATGCCCAAAAGACCTACCTTGCAATTCCCTCACACTTGAGAAAATGTATATGTAGTGGATGTACAGACCCACCTCAACCAGCACAGGCTAGGACGCTGCAGAGGCTGGGAGAACTGACTGCACCAAGGCCTTGGAGTTTTCCAATTTCCATTTATGTGGTAACGATTTTTTTAATACAGATTGGTTTATGGTCGATAAATCAGTTCAGACACAAACCAAGCTCGCTGTATGGCTTGGGAAAATCCTTTAATGTGCTTTTTACCATCATATCCATTTTTAAGTGCGCAGTTTGATAGTGTTAGGAATATTCACATTGTTGTGCAACAGACCTCTCAACTTTTCATCAAACTGAAACTCTACCAATAAACACGGACGCCCCATTGCCCTGCTCCCACCAGCAACCACTGTTCTGTTTCTATGAATTTGACTACTCTAAGCACCTCACATAAGTGCAAGTATATAGTATGTTTCCTTTTGTAACTGTTTTCTTTCACTAGGTTCATCCACATTGTAGATGAGTGTGTTAGAATTTCCTTCCTTCTTAGGGCTGAATAATACCCCATTATATGTATCTACTACATTTTTTATCCATTAGACATGTGGATTGCTTCCACTTCTTGGCTATTGTGAATAACACTGCTCAGAACATGGTGTGCAAATATCTCTTGGAGACCCTATTTTCAAATCTTTCGGATATATACCCAGAAGTATGACTGCTGGGTCATGTGATAATTCTGTTCATAATTGACTGAAGGACTGCCATACTCTGTCCCACAGCACAAATCCTTTATCTTTTTGCAGTCTGGATTTCCTCACGTGTCAAATGATCATTTTTCAAACGGGGCTGAACGGGATAAACTCTAGGAAACACTTTGGCTAGACTTTTACTGCCGGAGAGAACTCGGCCCCTCTTCTGTCTGATCGCCTTCGGCAAAGGGAAAACTTCTGATCCCCAGTCTCCAAATCACTTCCAGTCCGCTCAGCTCTTACATTGCCTGTCACCAAACTCCCAATTCACTGTGGAAACTTCTAAATTGTTTAAAAGAAAAAATCAAAGCCAAGGCTGTGTGTTTGTCTGCTTTTCTTTCAGCAAGAGGCCTTAGAAGATGAGCTCACCTGGGTCACAGAGCTCACAGGCTTATCTCTGACACAGAGTCACACCACCCGAGAGAGACCCTTCAGCACAGAGCCCACACGGTGGTGGGCGGAATAAAGAAAGTGGTGCTTCCTTAGCTTAATGTCAGAATGAACATAATCTGTCCAAGGCCACTTGCTCTCACTAACCTCACACTACTGTGGAATTCAAAAGAGTAGCCACGGGTTATGAAACCCCAAATGGACATCTTGCTTCTACAAATGCAGTCAGAGATGGTGGGGTTCTTCCTAATGAAGTAAAACTTCGATCTGAAGCTGGTTTTGCCAGCCGTAGCTCCCACCCAGAGAGAGATGTCCCATCTGTCCACAGAGGCAAGGGTCTGTGGCCTTTAGACTCTTGCTGCTCCAAACGTGGCCCTTGGACCAGCAACACTGGCCTCACCTTGGAGTTTTATAAAAATGCAGAATTCCAGGCCCCACCCCCGAGTGACAGAAGCAGAATCTACGCTTTGAGAAGACACCCTGGGGACTCACCCACATGTTTAACGTTTCAGAAGGACATTCTGACCCACTTATAACAGAACTCACAGCAACCCAAAAACATGTCGGAGAGGCTGCCAGCAGGCTGGCTGCTTGCTTTACGTGCAGGTGGGCTGACACACCGCTGTGCACCCCACTGCGGTTTCCACAATGAAGCGTAAACCCTGCTTCTCTCCAGGTAGAATTTGAAGTTTGTTTCTCAGCATCTTGGCCCAACTAGTTTGTCTTACAGGTGGAAGTGGGCCCCAGGCAGCTGCTGGAGACTCAGTAGCTGCTAAGGGTCCAGAAGCCCTGCCCGTTCTGACACAGATTAACTAAGGGTCCCAGGCGCCTGTGAAACTCACTACATCCTGCCTCGAAGCTACACCACCCCTCTGCCCAGCATCCACCCACCTTTCTCCATGCATCTGGGTCATCTCCCCAAATCCCTCCATCGCCATTCTCCCTCACGAGTGCTTTCAGTGGAAATTATTTTGTATTCACAATTTGTACAGAGCCTGCTTCCCAGGAGGAATTTTTCTGTTGTTCATCCTCACCCGAGGATAATTTTTCCATTGATTTTTAGAAAGTGTGGAAGGGAGGGAGAGGAGTGAGAGAAGAAGGAAGGAAGGGAGGGAGGGAGAGGGAGGGGGAGAGAGAGAGAAAACCAAAGAGAGAGAGAGAGAGAGAGAGAGATCTTTGGATTGGTTGCCCACACCAAAACCTGCAATCCAGGTACATGCCCTTGGCCAGAATCGAACCCACAACCATTCGACCCTTCAGTGTGTGAGCTGATGCTCTACCACCGAGCAACCCTGGCCAAAAGGATTGTATGTGGCTTGTAAAGATGAACACGTTATTAAAAAGACAAGCAAAACTAAAGCAGACTAAAAACACAGGTATAAGCCTTAGGGGATCATGTGTGTGTGCCCACTCCCGCTGTTCCTTGGCTCCCCAGCCCCACCCCCCATGCTGATCCTGCCCAGAAAGGAGACGAGGATTCATGTAATTGATGAATTTGAAAATAAATGGGGTTGCTCAGCACAGCTCCCTCCTCCTTTTTGCTTCCTGGGAGCATGCGCATGGGAGTAAAAACTCTGCCCTGCTCCTTCCTGGCATGCGTCTTACCTGTGCACCCGGCCCACGCGGGAGACCCCCGCTGCCACCCCGGGGAGATGCAGCATTTCTAGCGGCTGGACGAGTAAGTGTCTTTAATGCTGGGATTAGTAGAAAGTGCACTGCACACATTATACTCTTCAACCTTACTTCTGTCAGTTTCATTGCTTAACTCATTTCTTAACTCAGAACTCAAGTGAGGGGAAAGGGTGCTCTTTATTGGATCCTTTAAAAATTCCCACAAAAAGATCAGGAACACGAATGCTTCCAGCCACTTAGACTAGGTTATTAATACTTAAGGGAGGGGGGGAAGGCCTGAATTTTCTGACTATTGAGGCAAAAGAGAAAACATGACCAGTACGCAGATACAACTAGAGGCCACTCAGTGGTCACACTACCCACACCTCCCTTGCCTTCCTCTCCCATACAGACTGGAAATTCTAAAACTTGCCTTCCCCCAAATCACTTCAGCCAGGAAAGGCCAGGGGACTCCGTTCTGGCCCATGGGACATCCTTGAGAGTCAGCGGGCACAGTGGTGAAGCCAGGGACACCACAGAGCCCCTCAACCTTCAAAAGAGCTTTTGTTATGTTACATGAGGCACAAACACACACTACATAAATGTCCACACATTAAGGAAAGAGAGTCATCAATGGTTGGCATGCAGAAAGCTCTGGTGACAAAACCTTGGGTTCTCAGAAAAGTCAGAATATAATGTTGCTGCAACACTGATTCAACATTTCCCTGTACAATGATTCTAAGGGGTGATTTCTTACACAATGTTTCTTGCCTTTTTTCCAATTATGAAAAGATATGTGACCTGGCTGGTGTGGCTCAGTGGTTGAGCACCAACCTGTAAACCAGGAGGTCATGGTTTGATTCCAGGTCAGGGCACATGCCTGGGTTTTGAGCTTGATCACCAGTGGGGGACATGCAGATGATCAATGATTCTCTCTCATCATTGATGGCTCTGTCTCTCTCTCTCTCCCTCCCACCCCTTCCCTCTCTGATATCAATAATAAAAATATATTTTTTAAAAAAACAGAATCAATCTCCCTAGCTGATTTGGCTCTGTAGATAAAGCTTCCACCTGCAGACTGAAGGGTCCCCGGTTCAATTCCAGTTAAGGGCACATGCCCAGGTTGTGGGCTTAATCCCCAGGAGGGGGCGTGCAGAAGACAGCCAATCAATGATTCTCATCATTGATGTTTCTATCTCTCCCTCTCCCTTCCTCTCTGAAATCAATAAAAATATATTAAAAAAGAAAAGACTGACAAAAAGGTTAAGAAAGAAGTAGGTAGTTAAAAGGGCAATCTAAGAATAATAGTTTTGTGAAAAGTACCAAAGATACTTAACGAGTTATTAAGAAAAAAATCCACATCATACTAGGTTAACACTGCTCATGTTCTAAGAATATAGTAATCCCTCTTATTTCCAATTGGTACAGAAGCAACCAATAAAGGCTCCTTTTAAAAAGGCTTTGATAAGAATCTTGTTTTGATGACTTCAGGCCATTCGGAGAACTCTGCTGCACACAGCCCAGCCTTTGCGGTCAGTTCACAGAGCCTCTTGCCAAAGGACATGCAGCACGGAGGGAAGCTGAAGGGCTCTGGGGTTAGCTAGACAGGCTTGGGTTTGAAGCCCAGAAGCACCCCCTAAAACTTTTGGAGCCTTAGTTTCCTCATCCATAAAATAGGGAAATCACCTTCTGTGTCATAAGGTCATTGGGAACATTAAATAAAACCATCTGTGGAAGATTCCAAACCACCAGAGCATTCACTGAGATCCGTTTTCACATGGAGCAGAATTCTCATGGATTTCCTAAGGCATTCATCAAACTTTTTTAAAAAATCAGTAGTCAATAGCTAAAAGAAGAGAAGGAGAAAGAGTGGGTGGAGGAGGACAGCAGGAGAAGGAGAAGGAAAGGAGCAAGGAAAAGGAGGAGAAGGAGAAGGAGAGGAAAGGGAGGGGGAAAGCTAACACCATTTGTGTAACTCCCCGCCCCTTACACTCCTACCTTAAATTGTCAATATTTCTTCATTACACTGAAAGCTCCTCAGATGTTGAAACTATGCCTCATTTTTGCTCTTCGCAACAGTAGTGGAGTACCCAGCTCAGAGTAAGGACTCAACACGTACTTGCTGTTTTTCTCTTTGGTGGAGAGTTAAAAGTTAAATTTTGGGGCTCTTACTAGATGTTTATTATTGTGTAGCGCTCTGTTGCGTTTTTGATGAAATTTGTGACACTGGTACCCAGAAGTGGGATGGAAGGAAGATCCAAGTTTTCAAAGTAAACAGAAGCAAAGATCAGTGAGAATATGGAGATAAGAACACAGAGTCAAGGTTATCATTCTAAAGGTTCTCTACTTATTTCAGAGGGAGAAATGTATATTTACAATGGAAAGACCTGTCAATCACTGATTCAACCAACTCACTACACTCAGTATCACTATTGAATGCCAGGAGCAAATAATATAAAACACAGCATTGGTCATGAAGTAGTCTGACCAAAAATGTTTTGTCTGAGTCTAATCACACCTTTAGACTGAACTTCCAGCACACAAGAAATATATGGATTGGAGGAACCAGGTAAGCGCCACCATGAGGAAATACTCAGATAAATGTAGAACGTGGAACATTCCACGAGTCAACTAGCCTTGCCCCTTCAAAAGCCTGTGTGTTGGAAAAAGAAAAATGTTGAGGCACTCTCTGTTCTAGATTATAAAATGCTAATGAGCCAAATGCAATGTACAAGTGAACTTGATTGGGTCCTCGTTTGAGGACATTTGTATATGGAGTGGATATATAAATATATTAAGGAATGATTATTAACTTTCTTAGGATGTTAAAACTCCTTCAGTTATATAAAAGAAAGTCCTTATTTCAACCTATTGTATGCTTGAAAATTTATCATCATAAATGTTAGAAAAACATGCAGGCAAAGCAACAAGCAAGCTAATTCCTCTCTGTCCAAAATAGAAATTTCTTCCTCTTGCATTTAATACCAAAAATGAATTAGAAAACTCTTGCGTTAATGCATTTGGGCCAGTTACTGTAAGTGGTTCGGACACCCTCTATAACAGAGTCTGGGACAGCAGTTGTACTGTAGAAAAAGCACAGCTCTCTTAACTGGGTATCATTTTCACTGTCCTCTGAAACCTCATTATTCACACACCAAGGATCCTATCAGCACATAGCTAATACGTTGTTGGATGTGCCTGGTATTTGCTTATTTATCACTTTTTTAATAAAGTAAAATCATTTATCTTCTATTAGTTGGACTCCAGTAGAGAAACATAGAAAAACAAATATCACAGCCAGCATAGCTGCTATTCATCCTTTCCAAGGCTTCCAACCCATCACCTAGATGTTCAGTTTTGAAGGGGCAGCTTGTGCAGGGAGGTGCTGCCAACCACGCAGATTTCTAGGAACAATGTTTTCCTATGGGCTACAGTGGCTGCTTGGCCTCACATGAGAACCCTGTACTCAGACCGAGCACTGCTGTCCACAGGAGCTGACATGCATAAGTCAAGAGCCTCCGCTGTTTAGAAAATAATGGATTCTGCTCCCAAGTTCATGTAACTGAAGGGTCTTCAACCAGCAATAAAAACAGCTTTGGATAAACTTGTTAAGTTGCTTCTACATAAAGACGACTGAGTCACATGGTATTGCTCGTTTGTTTGTTTAAGTGATGCAGGTGAAATGTAAGAAATGCAGATATGGAGGCAATGAAGTATGTTTTATGTAGTCTGGGTACTTCGTCACCCAAGCTGCTGGGGACGGGAAAGGCAAGCAGCAACTTTACTCCACACACTGGCTGCTTCTATTCCTTCTGGAAGCTTTGTAGAAGGACAGCTATTAGAAGGTAAACTTGATAAATTAGAGCTTTTCCAGAGAGAGAGAGAGAGAGAGAAAGAGAGAGAGAGAGAGAGAGAGAGAGGGGGGGGGGGGACACTACTTTATAGCTAAAAATTTATATTACTTGGGAAAAGAATATGAAGTGAGAATCTTAAAACTAGTTCAGAGAGCTCTCAATTTTTTTGATTCTTTCCCAAACTGAAACACAATGCTTATCCTATATAATAAAAGGGTGATATGCAAATTGACCCTAACAGCAGAACCACTGGGAATCATTAGTCACTATGACACACATGGACCACTAGGGGGCAGACGTTCAATGCAGGAGCTGCTCCCTGGTGGTCAGTGCACTCCCCTAGGGGGAGCTCTGCTCAGCCACAAGCCAGACTGAAGGATGCCAGCACAGCATCTCCCACCTCCACAGCAGCACTAAGGATGTCCAACTGCAGCTTAGGCCTGCTCCCCGCTGGCAAGTGGACATCCCCCAAGGACTCCTGGGCTGCCAGAGAGAGGTCTCACTTCCAGCTTAGGCCCGATCCCCCGGGGAGTTGGCCTAAGCCAGCAGGTGGACATCCTCCAAGGGGTCCCAGATTGCAAGAGGGCACGGGCCGGACTGAAGAATCCTCCCCTCCCCCAAGTGCACAAATTTTTGTGCACCAGGCCTCTAGTAATATATATGCAATACATGGTATATAAATATACACAATGTCTCCAGGAAAATGGGGAAGAGAAGGTTTCCTGTCGATTTCTGACTTCCACTCATTTGGGAGGACAGGAAGGTCTTACCTAGGTACAAGGATGCATTTTCCCTCTTGACGTTGTCATCTAAGTAGGTTGGTCCCAGGGTGTAAATGGGTGTGGAGCCCATGCCAATGAGGATCTGCGCACAAATGAACAGAGCCACAAAGAGCCAGTGATTCTTCCCTCCCGAGTCCTTCCGGCAGGCGGGAGGCTCCACGGTGCCCGTGGAGTTGCCATTCTGACACAGGCCTTCGTTGGAAGCCGAGGCGTTCAACTCTTGGATCTGGTAGGGAGGCGAGATGAAGTGAGGTAAGGCGAAGACCACAGCCCCGAAGGCGATGAGAAGGCCACCCACGGCCAGCCACAGCGGCCGCCGACCCCGGCCCCCAAAGTAGCTGACGAACACCACCACCACCAGGCTCCCGATGTCGAAGCAGCTGACCAGCAGCCCGGACTCCGAACTCTTCAGGCTGTAGCGCCTTTCGATAGTGGTGATGACACTGCTCAGGTACCCGGAGACCATTAACGACTGGATGAAGGTCAGAAAGCACATGCAAACCAGGAAGCAGCGCGAATCAGTGAGGACCACATAGAGGCACCTTCTCCCCTGAAGGGTAGCCAGCGTGGACGACACGGACATGGCTTTGCCCATGTCCACCCTGTGGTTGCAGTCCACGAGCCCCGCCATCTCTGCCGTAGTGGACAGGGCAGAGGGACTGGACGCCAACCGGCTCAGGCATTGCTTCAACTCCTGGGGACCCGAGGCATCTGTACAGCCTAGCGTGGCGCCTGCACTCGTGGGGCTGAGATCTGGCCGGCAGGAGGTGCTGTTCAGGACTGGTAAACTCTTGGACCTAAAGGTCTCTGGTTCGCACGTGGGTTGGACAGCTTCTCCTGTGGGAGGGCCTTCCAGCTGCTCCCCCGCCCGGGGCTGCAGCCCAGTGCCGGCGTCCATGGCTCCTAGAATTTAGTTTCGATCACTGATTGCATTCAAGGACTCCGGCGCTTTTCATCCACCGGCAGGAGGGCCCGAAGCTGGGCCCACGCAGTCATGCCCTCCACGGACAGGGGCCGGGGGAAACAGAGCTGCGCAGCAGCGGGACATCCTCACCAGCAGGGAGGTGCCCAGGGCATCCTGAACGCAGATGCGACCCTGAAGCTTCGCAGCCGCGCGCCCCAGGGGGCAGGGGTCCTCGCGGTCCTGCGCTGAACTCTGCTCGGGGTCCACCTCGCAGAAGGGGTGGGAGCTCGCAGAAGGAGCCTTGTGAGTCCTGGGCGCATCCCTTCCGCCGCCGCCTCTCGGCCCGCCGCCCACCCGGAGCGAGAAGGCCCGCCCCGTCCCCAGCGTGGGGGTGCTCAGCGCTGATGCCTGCGACGCATGCCGCCCAGCTGGCTGGGCCAGAGGTGTGCTGTCCTCTCCACCTCGGCTCGCGACACCCTCGGGAGCAAAGAGGCCAACCTGTAAAGCAGAGAGAGGGAGGTCAGCAAAAGACGGCTGCGGCTCGGGCTGGCATTCCGCGCCCCGGGGGCCAGCGCGGGAGAAGTCGGACCGTCTCAAGTGGGACGGAGGGTTGAGCTATGAGCAGAGCCCTGGAGGCGGCAGCGGCGGCTGCGGGATGCAGCCTCTAGTGGGGGAACAATAAACTGCGGGCGGTTGGCGGAGACCCCCCCCCCCTTATTGTCTGTGGAGGACCTGCCCCCACCCCGCCCCTTTTGCCGTAAACATTGCATCTGCTTTTATATGTTAATAATTATCAACCCTGGCAGCTCTGACTCAGAGGCAGTGTCTTTTATTCGAGTGAACTAATTGCAACCTTTTGGTACTCCTACTCCATTAACTCAGAATAGAAAATGCCCGAAAGAACAAAGGAAAGTTTGTGTGTGTGTGTGTGTGTGTGTGTGTATTTAACAAACACAATGCATTCCCAATTTTCAAAAAAAAAGGGGGGGGTGGGGGGAGCCACGTGTGTAGAAATGTGTGTACACAGTTGTGTGCAGGCACGTGTGCGCGCCTGGATGCGACTCGGTCTGCCCCATCACTTAGAGACACGCACTCAAAGCCCGAGGCGGCCGCAGAAAGGTCACCGCGCCTGCCTCTGTGCTCCCAACACTAAAAATAATGCCGCGCACGGAACGCTTCAATGACAAACAGCCGGGGCGCCTGAGGCCGCGGCCCACACCAAGTCCCAGCGCCCGGTGTCAAGCGAAACCGAAAATTACTTTGCTCAGGGGAGGGGTGGGCGAGCCACAACCGAACAAAGGGACGCGGGCCCCGGGAGCAGTCCCGGCGCGCGGGCCGGCCGAGAGGTGCGCGGCTCACACCCAGCGCATCCAGCAGGGTGGGCCCGGGGCGCGCGCAGACACGGATGGACGGACACACACACACACGCACACGCACACGGTCCGCCCGTGGAGGAGCCCCTTGCGCAATCCCGCACCAGGTTGAATTCAGCGAGAGCTGAAAACAGGTGTGTCCCCGGGGGGAACCGAAAACAGGTGTGTTCCCTTCCATTCCCAGCCCGGATGGGGTGGGGGGGAGAATGTGCACCAGGTGGGAGAGGAGCAGGGCTGCGCTGCTGCATTGGGTTTCGTTCCGCAGCGCGCTTTTGTGATGCTGCTGAGAAAAGAAAGGAAGAAGGGGAGTGGGGAGAGGCGGGCGGAGAGGCTGGGCTGCAGAGGCGGCCGCTCCGGCGTCTCCCCCGGCTCTGGCGGCCAGACCCGCTCCCAGATTCCCCGCCAGCCGGCCGCTCGCAGCCCGGACTTCTCCGCCGCCTCCCGGCCTAGGAGCCTTCCCGGGGAACCCCACTGGCTGCCCCGCGCCCAGCCGGGGAATTCCGGCGAACACCACCCCCCCCCCAGCACCGGGGGCGTGCGGGGGCCCTGCCTGGGAGGAGCGGGGGCACCCACACCTCCGCGCAGACTCGGGTGGACAGGGAGCTCCCGAGCCGGCGTGGAATCCCAGGGACACCCCCCCGCGCGCGCGCACGGACACACACACACGCGGCCGCGAGGGGCACAGGACCGCGGGGGCAGCTCGCCGCGCTGCGGGGGCGCACGAGCCGCGGCTACTCACTCGCGAGCGTGTCGGTCAGGCTGGCCGCCTGCGAGCGCAGCGGCGGGAGACGCGCACGGGGCCGCTGCGGGAGCAGTTGGGAGCCGCCTGGGGAGGCAGCATCGGTCCAGCCGCCGAGAAGCCAGTGAATAAGGCTGTGACTCAGGCTGAACTCTTCCCCCGCGCCTCGCCTGTCACCCAGCCTCCGCTCCTCTCCGAAGACACCGGCGCAGAGACGCTCCGGGAGCGCGCGGAGCAGCAGAGGGCGCAGGCGCGCGGGGGGGCGGCCCGGCCCAGCCCAGCCCGAAGGCGGCGAGCTTCCCGGCTGCTTTCACCTGCGCGGCAGGGGCTGGCAGGAACCCTAAAGCCTTCGGTGTGTGTGTGGGGGGGGGGGGGGGCGATCTCCCAAAAAGTCAGCTGCTGAGGCAGAGAGTCCATTCGGAACAAAGAAAATGTTTCAATTCGGGGCCACTCACCATGTCTCAGGGACCACCATATCAGGTCCTTGGGGCCAAACATGAACAGAATAGGGTCCCTCCACTAAGAGCCGTGTCTTGCGGACCAGCCCTGTGAGCAGCCTGAAACAACGCGGTCAGTTCTAGACTCGGGGCCCGGGAGAACCTAAGACCCATCAGCCTATTGCATCTCCATCTCCAGCAGGCAAGGTGTGTGCGAAAGCAGGGGGACACCGGGCAGCAAGTGTGTCCGTGGATGCTAAGGTTTCCACGGAGTTTTCAGGGATGGGGCAGAGGCCTGGGCAGGCAGAGAGGCAGAGTAAAAAAGGTCAGCAAGGACTTCAGAGGTTGTGTGCTGTGGGCCCTGAAGGGCCGGTAGCGTTGTGACTTGCTCACCAGAAAGCTGGTCCTGGCGGTGGTGGGTGAATCGAGGCCACTCCGAGGGCGCTGAGACAAGTTAGGAAGCTACCTCCGAGCAAAACGTGCTGAGGCATTAATTACAGGGCTGTTGAGAAGAGGAGGGGGAGGGGGGGTCTGGCTGAAGATGCACTGAGGTGGCCAGACTTGGAAACTGAAGTCATCTGGAGCAGGAGGAACTGGGCCCGTGGAGGGTGGCTCTGGAGTTTCACACTGTGACCGGGTGGCTGAGGTCCAATGAACACGCAGGAGGACAACCACGCTCTTGGGAGAAAGATGGCTCTCCCTTCAGAGGGGCTGACTTTGACATGCCTTTGGGACAGCCACGTATCCAGCCCCATAAATCATTTGGCACAGGACACACAGGAAGTTTGGGCTGGGGACATGGATTAAGAATCAACAGCCCAGAGTTGGCATGAGGTGAGGAAGATCATGCAGAAGTCAAATAGGATGACAGCTGAAAGCGAGCAGGAGCTGCAGCAAGCAGGGGGGCCTGGTGAGCTTGGACAGAGGGAGATTGTGGTGACCACACTGCCGCCACTGCCATAGCAGAGCCACTTCACTGGACATTGTTTCCACTTTACAGATGTGATGTCTCCACTTTACAATGTGATGAGTGAAGTGCAAAGAGATTAAGTATCTTGGTAAAGGTGCCCAGCTAATCTGTAGACGTTATGAACCCATGTGTCCAAAAGTCCATGCTCTTAAACCTGACTCTAGGATCTCTCCCTTACCGTTGTATAGCAGTTTGACTTTCCAATGCACCTCCTATTTGTTAACGATCCACTTTGCTCCAACCACCACCATACCCACAGTTGACCCTTAGCGAACACCCCCCGGCCGCTGTCCCCTCTTCCTGAGTCTCCAACAAGCCCCTCGTTACTTTTCCACAAAAAGGCAACGTGACTCCAGCAGCCACCCTGCCCAGTGGGCAAGGATTGATGGCGCTTCCTGTACCTGAATACTGATCTGCACTTATTCTGGATTCAAACAGGATCGATCTGTCTCCTATTACATCCTCCCAAGCTCTTTGGTGCATTCTCTCATTTCAGCCCCGGGCCCAGACATACGGTTGTTCTATAGCAAATTCAATCAGTGGTGGCAGGTGCCAGCAGAGGGCTTCTGTGCTGAAAGTCAAATAGCCATGTCCCTGGAACACACTGTTTATTCATGGTCAATTACCATGGTTATACTAGAAACAACTATAAGGACCGATAGATTTTTTTATTGCCACTAATAGAAAAATCATGATTTCTAGTTAGAATTTAAAAGGCCCAGTTAGCTACCCACATAGGAAATATAACAAAAGGATAATATGCAAATTGACCCTAACAGCAGAATAACTAGGAATGACTGGTCGCTATGAAACACACTGACCACCAGGGGGTAGATGCTCAATGCAGGAGCTGCCCCCCTGGTGATCAGTGAGCTCCCACAGGAGGAGCTCTGCTCAGCCACAAGTCAGGCTGATGGCTGCCAGTACAGCCGTGGTGGCGGGAACCTCTCCCACCTCCTCAACAGTGCTAGGATGTCTGACTGCAGCTTAGGCCTGCTCCCTTCTGGCAAGTGGACATCCTTGAAGGCTCCCGGACTGCCAGAGGGATGTCTGACTGCCAGCTTAGGCCCGTTCTCCCCGGGAGCGGGCCTAAGCCAGCAGGTGGACATCCCCTGAGGGGTCCCAGACTGCGAGAGAAATTTTTGTGCACCGGGCCTCTCATAGGAAATAAGAAGAAAACATTTTAGCAAGAGAATTTCTTTTGCTTTCTCTTTCACAGTTAAATATGACTTTGGAAAAGGCCACATGTGTCCCTATCAGCCCAAATCTTTGGATTCATAGAAGGAAATGGACTCACATCATGGGGTTCTGCTACCCCTTGTGGTTTATGTCACACAATGTAAGAGAGTATGGCTGGCTAGAGCAGGACACCTGCCTTGTGTGGTGTATTGGGAGAAGTATGTGACTGAAGATTTCAAATTTCCAGGCTTGCTTATGCTCCTTCTAAGTCATTAATCAGTCTAAATCACACTTAAGTTGCTTCCTTCCCAATCTGTAATAACAGGGTAGCCTTAGGAATTCCCTGGGGGGCTTATAATCCAGCTGCTCTGGAAAATAGGGCAGGGGGTGTAGAGGGAGCCTTTTCTCCTCCCCCTTCCCTTCCTCCTTAAGTAGGTTCACTTCAAAGGTGTCCCAGACACATCAGAAGAACTGAGTTTTGGTACAGAATATTTTCTGGGCTTACAATGTGATACATAGCTGCCACTGCTGAAATTGAATTAGGAATCGGTTGTTTGAGAGGGAACAAACTATATCTTTAAGGTAACCTTTTTTAAATATTGAAATGCGGCTACACTCACAGATCCTGAAGAGGTATCCAGATTAAGCTATGTGACATATTTAATCTACACCTCTATTCTTGATTCGGAAAAAAAAATAGTTTACAGCATTCCTGATTTCCTCAATTTGGGGTTTTTTTAATTGAATTTAACTTTTATTGAGATACAATTGACACATAACATTGTATGAGTTCTAGGTATAAGAGAATTATTTGATATATGTATATATTGAGAAATGATCACCCTAGTAAGTGTACTTAACACCCATCACCACACATAGCTACTAATTTTTTTCGTGTGATGAGAACTTTTAAGTATCCACTTTGAAGCATCCAATACAGTACTGTTAACTGTAATAACTGTAAACCCTTTAACAGCACTTGGTATTTCTACCCTCGCTTAGAATCGGTGCCGATCTGGCCCTGGGGTACCGTGAAGATAGTCACTCTGGCCCTATGGTGTGAGGCCCGTGCGAGGGCTGAAGGGGTATGCTGACCGGCTGAGTCAGCTTTAGCACTGCACGTCAACAACCCGAAAAACCCAACCAACTGAGCCACAGTGGCCATGGCACCAAGGCCACTTTCGATGCCATTAGACCTACAGCTATCTGACCCCTGACCTCTGGAAAGAGACCATGTCCACCAAGCCTCTCTCTCAGGGATTCACAGACCATCTTGTAAAGACCCCACCAGAGTTTCTGTTCAGAGGGCCCAGCCTCCAGCTGTGGCCACCGCATGTTTATATAAGGAAAATATTAAGTGACTTACGCCTGGAAAAAAAATGTAAAGCAATTTGCACCAAAGTAATGTTACCTATAAGTAAATAATTTAAAAGAAGAGGGGAGGAGCCTGCAACTGAGGTATGTGCCCTTGACCGAAATCAAACCCAGGACCCTGTGGTCTGCAGGCCAACGCTCTATCCACTGAGCCAAACCACCAGCCACCCCCCCTAACCCCCCATCTTTAAAAAAATATTTTTATGGATTTCAGAGAGGAAGGGAGAGATAGAAACATCAATGATGAGAGAGAATCATTGATAGGCTGCCTCCTGCATGCCCCCTACTGGGGATCGAGCCCTCAACCTGCACGTGTGCCCTGACTAGGAATCGAACTGTGACCTCCTGGTTCATAGGTTGAGATTCAACCACTGAGCCACCACAGCCAGGCTCAGCGCTTCCCTTCACTCTCCCACGCTGGCTTCCTCTGCTTCTCCCTCCGGTTCCCCTCCCCACTTGCCTACAGTCTGTTCTTGCCCTGGAGGCCGAAGTGTTCACATTGCTTCAGCGGGCCATTCCCTTGCTCTCCTGGCTTCCAAAGGCTTCACCCAGCAGGGGGTCAGAGGAACGAGGACCAGACTGTGCTTATTCACCCGGCTTCCTCCCTGCAGGGTCATCGCTGACCTCGTCCCTCCGCTGCGGGCAACAGCTCCTGCCCACGGCTTTCACCATATGATGCTCTCTGCCCAACTTTTGAAAACTGCTCCCTCCTGCCCCTTGAGGCCCGGGGTGGGAGGAGTGTAGGTGCCCACTCCAGGGTACAGCACGTCCTTCATGGTTTCCTCACACTTGGCCACAATCATGGAAAATAGTCCCTTCAAATTACCCAATACAGTTGGCAATTCTCCTCATGAGAACTCTGATTGCCTCCCCTCCCACCTTCCAATTTGTAAACATGGTAAGTTTCAGATATTGAGGAAAAAGAGGAATGATGCAATCCATACTAAAGTGTGCATGATGGATAGCATAACCCCGCAGGCACATTTTGTCTGAAAAACAGCTGCGTGGACAAAATTAAGAGAATGCCAAACTGTGCATTTGAGGTTTTTTTGTTTGTTTGTTTGTTTTTCCCCCTGAGGTCCTCTAAAGAAAATACTCACCTCCTAAGGATAGAACTAGCATCTGACAAAAGTACTTCTTAAACTTTTCAACACAAGTGGTCTGACTGAAGGGAGTGGCCACACACCCTAGGGAGTCTAGTATGCCAGTGGCCCCAAGTAACCTTAAGTACACACCACATTTCTTAAAAAGGTCCTGTTTTATTTAAAAGTACATATATCTGAGTGTTTATTTCTGCCCCATAATATGTCTGTTAATCATATCATTTCCAAAACTTAACAAAGGCGACTTTCTAGGAAGATGTCTCATGTTTATCATGTGACTTCACTGCTGGCAGGTGGCCCAAGGCTTCTGGGGACATGGGACCTTCGTTCGAGAAGCCTGGAGTGCCAAAAACCCGGGCACATCGATACTGTGACCACTTGTCTGTCAGGGGTTTGTCACTTTCTCCCAGACGTGTGTTTTCTCATATGCTTTCAGATCTTAGGGGCGTTCTAAGATTTGTGATTAGCATTTCTATTTTAGAAAGTATAATATATTTCACTTTTCCTCCCCATTGGGTTTATTTGACTTTTTCTCTTCTTTTAAATTATTTACTTATAGGTAACATTACTTTGGTGCAAATTGCTTTACTTTTTTTGTATTTTTATTGATTTTAGAGAAGGGAGAGGGAGAGAGAGAGAGAGAAACATCAATGATGAGAATCATTGATCAGCTGTCTCTTGTACATCCCCCACTGTGGATTGAGCCCTCAACCTGGGGATGTGCCATTGACCAGAATCAAACGCAGGACCCTTCGGTCCATAGGCCAACGCTCCATCCACTGAGCCAAACTAGCCAGGACCCAATTTATTTATTTATTATTGAGCTTTTGGTTTCCAAGTTGCTGCCTTGGGAGGCTCCATACTTATTCCAACAAAGCTTCTATTGCTCATTTGGAATGTGTTTTAGTCAACTTTAGCCACCATTGCTAGCTTAAGCAGTAAGGAATTTATTAGGGAATATTAGCCACCTTATGGAATCTTCAGGAGGTTCAGGGAAGCAGATCACATTTTTTGTGGGAAACAAGTAAAATCGGATCCACCAGGGAGACTGTCAATGGACATGAGGAAACATACATTGGAACCTGTAGTTGGAACCAGCAAAAATAAAAATCTTTTACGTCGTTGTCGTGTGTGTGCCGCTCATAAACTACGCAGTGAAACGCGGTACATGTGCCAGTTTTGTAATGTACCTCTGCACAAAGGAAAGTGTTTCCAACACTACCACACAGTGGCGGGAAAATGCTCGCTTACAAAGTGAGCTGCGGGTACTAGAGAGTCAGAAACACTATCTGGAAGGTATTCAGGACTCTCCTGGCTAGAAACCCAGTGCTGCCACCTCATGTTACTTGGCCTCTAAGTAACCAGAACCTTGTACCTCAGCCAGAACTGCTCCAGAACAGCTGAATGCTCCCACCCGTCCCCTGCACGGGAAAGCGCCTCCCCGCCTGGCCACTGCCTCCTACGGCTCACTTTTCCATCCACATCCCTTGCCAATGTCCCTGTTCAGCAAAACCAACACATCTTGCCCCTACAAAAGGGTCCAGGAAATGCAGATCAGAGCTTCCCGGGCCCTTCTTCATAGGAAAGCATGTGAGAAGGGCGAACCAACCCACTGTATCTGCCACAAAACTGCCCTCCAGAACTAGTTGGTCAACCATAAGAGAAAACTGTGTTTCACTATTTTAGAGTCACACTTGGCTGGATTTTCTCAGATACTTTATTTGCATTATTGGCTCTGAAAGTCATTTTAGTCTCCAAAGAATATAATCCAACCCCAAATTCTGGTAGCTTTAACCATTAAAGGTATTCCAAAGACTGTGCCATACGATATGAATCTTTTCCCGAAAGATTCCACAAACAGTTTTTGCAATGGTGGTAATATTAGAAGTGATGTTTAACATCCCAAGAAGGACAGAAGGACAGCACTCATCAGGGTGAAGACATTTTGATATGTTTACTTTTTAAAATAATCCTCACCCGAGGGTACATTTTCATTGATGAGAGAGAGAGAGAGAGAGAGAGAGAGAGAGAGAGAGAGAGAGAGAGAGAGAGATATCAATGGATTGCCTCCCCTATGCTCACAGACCAGGGATCCAACCTGAAACCTTTTGGTGTAGAGCCACCTGCCAGGGCCATATGTTTGCTTTTTAATCAGTCCTATTAGTGACAGACATTCGTGAATGGAGGGACCCTCCAGCTTCCTCCAGGAAAGACTGCCAAACACCTGCTGGGGAGCCAAGCTCATCACCATTTGACTTCCTGCCAGAATTCTTACAGTCACCTACCTTTCCAAAGGAGCTTCTCGTTAGTGGGTATTGCAAGCAAGACTGCAATGACTCAATACTTAGACGAAAGGCCTCTCCTCACATAAGCACACTTTTAAAAATCATATTGCCATCTCCTCTTGGGTGGCACTGGCCCCTTCTTCAGATTCTAATAATGTAAAATCAAGTTTTAATGTATGCGGCATGCATATTTTTGACAGTATTTAGAGCTCGGGCAGGTTGCACTGCCAATCCAAAATTGTGGACCAGATCCAAAGCCTACTCAGAATTCATACTTAGTTCTCCTTGCGGGCAATGGCATGTCTTTATGGGTGCACAGGCAAGAGACTTCTGGTTGGCCCCGTGTGTGCATGTCTGCATTCTTGTAGGTACCCACCAGATGTATATGGGGGGAAGCGGGTGGGATGAAGAGGAATGAAAATTATTTCAAACACACTACCTTAAATGATTTAGGAATCATTTTGCAAAAAGTGATTTGATTTATCGGTGACAATGCACACCCTCCACCAGGGGTGTCAAATCACAGTGAGGACCGTGATGGCCATGAGTCAAGGAGCCACAACTCATGACTGGCCACTGAGCAGGCTCATCAGAGAGACCGGTCATTTCTCTAGGGTGATTGTGCCCTGGTATATACGGAGAATCTGCAATGGGTTAGGAGCATTGTAGGTTCAGACGAACCCTGCCATGGAATCCAAAAAGTTCAAAAGATGAAGCAGCGTTGTCTTATTGAAGGTTAATGACATGACGGGGAAGAGCCTGTCAGAAAGCTGGAGACTCAGGAGGGCCAATGGATAATTCCAGTCTGAAAGCCAGCAGGCTTGAGAACCAAGGAGATCCAATTTTCAGTTCAGTCCAAAGGCAGAAAAAGACCCACATCCCAGCTCAGGCAGCCAAGTACAAAGAGCGCCCTCTCACCCAACCTTTTTGTTCTATTCAAGTCTTCAAGTGATTGGATAAGCCCCTCCCACACTGAGGTGAGCAATCTGCTTTACTCAGTCTACCAATTCACACGTTGCTCTCCAATCATCCTCATTATTAATGTTTCTGTCTCTCTCTCCCTTCCTCTCTGAAATCAATAAAAATACATATTTTTTAAATTATTACAAATGTTGATCTTACCCAGAGACACTCTCACCAGCACACCCAGAATAATGTTGAGCCAAATGTCTGGGCACCCATGGCCCAGTCGAGTTAACACATAAAATTAAATATTACATGTACCAACCCAGAAAATCTTGCCAATCTTACAGCTCACATATGATGAAATCTTAGTAGAAAATTTCCCAGATTTGACAACAATCCTAAAACATAACATTACCAATAATAAACTGTGAAGCTGAAATGAACTTTTCTAAACTGCCCATAATAAAAAGAAATTGGTCAGTTTCAAAAGATATTTCCTTTTTATTCTCTCTATAGAAAATCTTACAAAATTTTTGTCAAGTGAGGAGGCAATAAAAAAGAATGAATCACGGACATAGACAAGAGTATGATGATTGCTAGAGGGAAGAGAGTGTAAAGGTAAAGGGGGATAAATGGTGATGGAAGGAGACTTGACTTGGGAAGATGAACACACAATGCAATATTCAGATGATGTGTTATAGAATTGTCCACCTGACACCTATACAAGTTTATTAACTAATGTCACCCAATAAATTCAATTTAAAAATAAATAATTTTTTTAAAAAGAAGCAATCAAAGAGTACCCAGTCAAGAAAGGTAGAAAAAAATATCAAAGATGTATGTCTGGTGGTTATTAAAACTATTACCTTATTTTTCTGGATTATTTTACATCTGTGTTATTTGTCTACTCTTTAAAATTTATAATTTGTTGTGATTTCTTTTTTATTCTAAATAAATATCCTCTTTCTTTTTTAGGGAGAGTAGATGAGAGAGGGAAAGACAGAGAGAAACACATTGATTGGTTGCCTCCTGAATGAGCCCTGACCAGGGCCCAGGCTAGAGAGGAGCCTGCACGTGCCCTTGACTGGAATCGAACCCGGATCCTCTGGTCCGCAGGCCAATGCTCTATCCACTGAACCAAACTGGCCAGGGCAAATGTCCTCCTTCATATCTAATTTTGTGTTTGTGGTTTTGTATTCTTTTTATTAAAGATGGCCTCTGACATCGCTTAAGACCAGGAAACCTGTCATTTGGCAGGTCTAAATCATTTCACACAAAAAATTTTTTTAGGCTGTGAAGAGTCTTACACATCTTTCTGAGCAAGTTGTCTCAACCCTGACTATACATTAGAATCAACCAGGGAGCTTTTCAAAAATAAATAATACTTGGGCCACAACACAGACCAATTAAATGGGCGGTCTCTGGAAACAGGGCTTGCCATGGTATTTCCTAAAAGTGCCCCTGCTGCCGCTACCCCGTTGACAGCCAGGGTTGAACACCACTGTTCTAGCCTAAGCTCTTTGCGGTACAAATGATGAAACAGAGGTCGCTCGTGGGACTGGAGCTTTCCAGCTGGTAAATGGCAGACTTGACCTTAGACCAGGAGTCTCGTAAGCCTAGATTGAAATACAACACTGACACATTCCTCATTTAATTAGAGGAATGGTCACACATGATATTATTGTAGATTCCCGTTAGGCACACTCACAAGGTGCCTCACACACTTTCTGGTCTGCTGGCCAGAAAGACCAAGAGATTAATGTTTTAAAAATCTCTAGGTAGAAACATACTGCTTACATTTGATTTTCATCCTGCTATGGCAGAGCAGTTGAGCTCTTCAAATGGTTTAGAGACAGAAGGTAGAGGATGGAGGTTACCATCAGACTTAAAATGACTGTGTTGACTTAAATGTCAAGGTCATGCCAGACTAAAAGCTCCTAAATATAGGTGCTCTATTTTAAGCAAAATAGCCCATTCTGTTTCCATAGTTTCATGTAAAGTTTGTCCTACAATTTTATTTTCTTGAGGCTTTGTTTAGGCCTTGTTATTTAGGTAACAAAAGTCACTAATGCATCCTAGGACTTTAATTTCTATTTAAATGCCCAAGAGAGAAATCATAACTATATCTCATTCCCTGAATTTCTGTCGTTGAGAATCATTGTGGCTCTTCCAGCATAAAAATGATTTTATTCTGTAAAATAACACAAGCCTATCATTTCCTTAGTGTTATTATTATCACTTAGTATTTCTTGGGAGTCTACTATGGCTAGGCAACCATCAGCTTTTTTTAAAACAGTTGCTATTTTTTTAAATGGTTCCTTTATTGCATATAGCAATATTAATTTTTTAAAAAATACTAACAGTTAGCTCCACCTGACATCCTAGGGAGAGGCACTTGGCTTGAACAGTGACATTAATATCTCATCCTTTGAGATAAACAATGTCCAGTCAAAAATATGTATATATTTTTATATACATTGCATTTTGATAATTAATCCCATATTGTGTGTTTCACAATCTGTCTTAGACTCTTATGCATGGAGATAATGTTTCCACAATGAGATCATAAACCTTTAACTTTCTATCTACCAAAGTTAAGCACCTAAATAAAATATCTGTATTGGTGCCTTGGCCGGTTTGCCTCAGTGGATAGAGCGACAGCCTGTGGACTCAAGGGTCCCGGGTTCAATTCCGACAAGGGCATGTACCTTTGTTGTGGGCACATCCCCAATGGGGAGTGTGCAGGAGGCAGCTGAATTGATGTTTCTCTCTCATCAGTGTTTCTAGCTCTGTATCCCTTTCCCTTCCTCTCTGTAAAACATCAATAAAATATATTTTAATATATATATACTAGAGGCCCAATGCATAAAATTCATGCATGGAAAGGCGGGTCCCCTCAGCCCAGCCTGCACCCTCTCCAATTCAGGACCCTTTGGGGGATGTCTGACTGCCAGTTTCGGTCATCCCTCACTAACAACCCTGCCAGCCTGGCTACCCCACACAGCCTGCTGTTCAGTCATTTGATTGTCTCTCACTAACCCCCCTGCCAGCCTTGTTGCCCCACGCAGCCTGCTGGTCATTACTGTTATTGTGATGGCATCCCAAACTATTTGCATATTCCTCTATTATTAGTATAGATTGGTTAGATGGAATAAATAAAAGCTCAATTTTTTAAAATTCTGTTTATAAAATTTTCTCTGAAGGCAACTATTTAAGACACTTCTACAAAGTGAAGCATAGTCTACAGTTAATGGAGACCTCAGCACTATCTTTGTCTATTCAGGCTGCTGTCACACAATACCATAGACTTTGCTGGGAAGTCCAAGGTCAAGGCACCAGCAAATTCAGTGTCTGTTGCCCTAGCTAGTTTGACTCAGTGGGTAGAGTGTCAGCCTGTGGACCAAAGGGTCCCAGGTTTGATTTTGGTCAAGGGCACGTACCTTGGTCACAGGCTCCTCCCCAGAGCTCATGAAGGAGGCAACCAATTGAAGTATTTCTCTCACATTGATATCTCTGTCTTTCCTTCTCTTCTGCTCTCTCTAAAAATCAGTGGGAAAATATCCTCAAGTGAGAATTTAAAAAATTTTGGTGTCTATTGAGGACATAATTCCTGGTTCACAGAAGCCTCTCTATTCTGTGTCCTCACCTGGTAGAAGGGGCAAGGAATTTCTCTGAAGTCTCTCATAATGCACAAATCCCATGATGGCTCCACCCTCATGACTAACCCCAAAGGCCCCACTTCCAAATACCCTCACATTGGGCATTAGGATTCCAACACGTGAATTTTGAGGAGACAAACATTCCGAATATAACAACCACTGTTCCAGTCACCTGTGAGTTATGGGTGTTTTTCACTCTTCCTTAATCCCCACGTTCACCCAGGCATCCTTACTGACACACCATTCTGCATTCTCAGTATCTCTTGTTACTTATTTTCCTCTCCTACTACTGCCACCTTTGCCTAGGTTCTCATAATCTCTCCCTGTGTCATACAATAACTTCCTAAGCCTTCCCTTCTACTTCTGTTCCCCTCCGATCTTTTTTCCTGAAGCTAGATACATTTTTTTTCTAAAGTAAAATTCCAATCTTGTCATACTCTACTTTGAATTGCAGCCCGTCATGACTCCCACTTGCTCTTAGAGGAGAATATAAAGTTGTCCACTATGCAGTCTCCTCCTTGTGCTTCAACAGCAACTTCCGGTATTCCCTCATGCGTACCTCCTGTGCCACAGCCATATTAAACTAGGTCTCATTCTCTAAACCCTTGTATAAGTTTTGTCCTGCCTAGATGATCCCTCTCCCACTTTCTACTTGAAGAACCCATTAGCATCCTTTAAGACACAGCTCAGCAATCACCTCATCTCTGAAGCTTTTTCTAACCACAACCCTCTTAGCAACCTGGAAGATGAACTATATAAGTCAGAGATAACTCATTGTTTCTTTTCAACTTCATTCAACGTTAGTGGCTGCCTTGAACAATGGAGTTAGAATGATTCTAAGTGTGGACTCAGAGGGGGGAATCATGCTGATGTTGCTATGAAGGCTGCCATGCCATCTATATAAACAAAAGGCTAAGCGACCATCAGATGTCTGACCAGCCAGTAGGTATGATGCACACTGACCACCAGGGGGCAGATGCTCAACACAGGAGCTGCTGAGCTGTAGTGACCTGGCAGCAGCGGTTCTGGCAGTGACGCAACCCAGAACCAGAGAGGAGGGATTCCAATTCCTCATGGGGCCACGCGATTCCACCTTCAGCCATGGGTTTTATTGTTGCTGGGACACTGTCACCCCAAATCTGATTCACCGTACACTTGTGTTTGCATTCCACACCCTGTACAACAGCAACTTTGCAGAGTGCCCTCTCGCACTCCGGGAACCCTTGGGAGAGATCAGAGAGCTGGTTTCGGCCCAATCCCCACAGGCCAGGCCAAAGGACCCCACCTGCTGGAGGGATCCCACTCACTATGCAGACGCCCTTTGAGCTATGGTGCCACCCCAGGTGCGGCCAGCCCAGGAGGGACTGCGGGAAGTTGGCTCCAGGGCATGTCCAGCCCATCTTGCCCAGTCCTGCCCCACCAGCCACCTTCTAATTAATTTCCTTTCAATGTGCACGTATCTGTGCACTGGGCCACTAGTGTTAATATAAGCTAGGATGCATGAATCCGAGAAGATCTGAGCAGAGAAGATGCTGAGGAGAAGGGGGAGGAGAAAAGAAGGGGGTGGTCTGAATTAATTTCTCAAATTACCATAAAAAACCTTCCCAGGTCAGAAGGACTTGGCCAGGTATAGCAGTGACTAGGAAACATACAATGTTTGCCAGAACTAGAGTGGCTCCCTCTGGTGAGCAGCCAAATGAAGCTAGTTGATAAGCAAATTATGGGGACTCAGGAGAGCCAATTTGAAATCAGGCCTGACATTGGCTGAAACTAAGTCAGCAAATAGGAGCTAAATTGGTTCTGGGAGAAGCGAGCTGAGAGAAAGAGGCCAGGAACTGGGAAGACAGAGCAGAAACCGGGCATGTAACATGTAGGGTGGAGAGAGCAGGCCACCCTTGTGGGACTGGCATAGAGAGGCTACTGGCCAGCACAACAAGGAATTGCCTTGGTCCTCAAAAGAGTAAGGGCCTGAGGAAATGAGATTCAATAATAGGAACGACTTTAACTTAAGAAGGAAAAGGGCAGGTACAGAGACTGGAACCAGGGACGATCTGAATGGGGAACTACAGCCTACAGCCTGGAAAAGCAGGAAACAGCATGGAGGTCCTGGTGAGGCAATGATGATCTCTACCTAAATCAGGAAGATACACAGAACGGGAGACAAATGCAGGCAAGCTGATTTGATTGGCATGGACAGTCCCTGAAGCTATGGCAACCGATCCCATTGTCCAAACTCCTTCAGAATAGCAAGGAGACTGGCGCCCCTGGGATTTTCAGCCTTTAGAAGACGTTGGTCAAGAAGACATTGATAAAGTAGAAGCAGCCAGAAGAATAAAATGGAAATTAGTTATTAACAAGTCCTAAAAGACCAGAGCAGTGAGGAGGAAGCTTTTGAAAGAAATTTGCCATATTTTTTTAATGTGAGGGGGAGGAGGAAATCAATGAAAATAGAAAAATCGCCTTTGAATTTGGTAGTTTCGAGTAAAGGCTGGGGACATGAAAGAAATTAAACTCAACTTCATTCACCATGCCCATTCTTGTGCAGTGCTCACAGGAGATTTGATGAAGGAAAAGGCTGGAACTGGGGGCAAAAATGGACCCTGGGGGATTATCAGTTAACATTCATTAGCATGGAGAGTGAGGGCTGGATACACTGCACAGTGAGCAAGGGAGTCACACACAGTCTCAGAATCATCTTTCAGTGGCAGGTGGGCCATCCAGGCAGCTGTAAGGATCCGTTTTATTTTAATCGTGTGAGGAGAAAATGTCACGATCCCACAGTCATGATAGGGCAACAAAGGAAAATGATCTCTCTCGGCTGTTTTTAAAAGGCTAACGGTACCCTCTGGCTTTGTCTAGTTCCAGAAATTATACAGTCATGGTATCAATTCAGCAGCCCCAAACAAAGGAGCCCTGTTTTCCATTCTTCCCCTCCTCTTACTCCAATCTGCAGAAACAAAAATAGAATGCTATTATAATACTGGACATAACAGGGAAAAGGATGCCTCAGGCAAGATCATCAATGGAAAAAATACATTACATTTAGATTATGAAAACCACATTCAGTGGTTTATGCAGCATACACAGAAAGAAAACCATAGCAAACTGGCAAGTGGAACTAACAATTTTTAAAACAAAGCTTTAGATAGATAGATAGATAGATAGATAGATAGATAGATAGATAGATAGATAGATAGATAATGTAGATATAGATAGATTCATGCTTTTTTTTTCCAGAGAGGGAAAGAAAGAGACAGAAACATCATTGATGAGAGAGAATCATTGATAGGCTGCCTCCTGCATGCCCCCACTGGGGATTGAGCCCACAACTGGGCCTGTGCCCTGACAGGGAATCGAACCATGACCTAGTTCATAGGTTGATGCTCAACCACTGAGCCATGCCGGCTGGGCAAAACAAAGCTTGTTAATGATGCAAATGAATGAAATGTCATTGAGATAGAAATATCCCACATAATTCACTTGTCATTTTAATTAAGAGTACCATAAGCAGGCTAAAAGTTTCACTAATTTTTCAGAATAATGATTATAGTTACTGGCTTATCATAGTAATCTTCTAATTAACATTTTATACAGTAAAAAGCAAAGTTGTGAAAGGATTTTACAAATTCTTAGCTCCATGTGTAACACAGTTCCTTGACATTTAAACATACAGCTAAATGGGAAGCATCACAAACCCTAACACACACTATTCTGCTGTCTATCATCTTTAGTACCTACAACCACAGACATAAATCAAGAAGAATTTGAGCCCTAACTGGTTTAACTGGTTTGGCTCAGTGGATAGAGCGTCGGCCTGCAGACTGAAAGGTCCCAGGTTCAATTCTGGTCAAGGGCATGTACCTTGGTTGCGGGCACATCCCCAGTAGGAGGTGTACAGGAGGCAGCTGATCACTGTTTCTCTCTCATCGATGTTTCTAACTCTCTATCCCTCTCCCTTACTCTCTGTAAAAAATCAATAAAATATTTTTTAAAAGATTTTGAGTGAAGATTTAAATTAAATTTAGGTCAACTAATATTTGAAAAGAGAGCCAGAGTTCCAGTCAAGATGGCAGTGTAGGTAAAAGCTGTACTCACGGCCTCCTACAACCACATCAAAATTACAGTATATTGCTATAATTGTCCCATTTTATTATGGTATTATTAGTAACCTCTTAATGTGCCTAATTTACAAATTAAACTTTATCACAGTATGTATAGGAGAAAACATTATCACAGTATGTATAGAAGAAAACATCTAATCTAATAAAAGAATAATATGCAAATTGATCCTCACTCCGTTACACCTAAGCCACGCCCACCAGCCAAGCCACACCCACCAGTCAATCAGAGTGACGATATGCAAATTAACCCAGCCAAGATGGCAACTGGCAGCCACGGAGCTAGAGTAAACTGAAGATGGAAGAAACTGCCTGCCTAGGCCAGCTGTGACCTCTGCTCAAGTCAACAAAGTTTCAATTATAGAAGCTATGGAGCTGAAGCAAACAGGAGGCTTTGTTGCCTGCCTAGGCAGGCTGTGGCTTCTGCTCAAGGCAACAAAGTTTCAATTATAGAAGATAAATAAACCCCAGAAACCTGCTTCCAGCCAGCCTCACTGGGACCTTGGATCAATGGGAGCTGTGGCCAGCCTGCAAATAGCCCTCAGCCCCTCACCCAGGTTGGCCAGGCACCCCAGTAAGGACCCAAACCCTGAAGGGGCTGTGGCCAGCCTGAAAATAGCCCTCAGCCTCTCACTCAGGCTGACCCACGTGGGGTGTGGGTCTCCACTGGGGGGCTTGGCCAGCCTGCAAACAGCCATCAGCCCTTCACCCAGGCTGGCCAGGCATGCCAGCAGATAGACATCACCTGAGGGGTTCCAGACTGTGAGAGGGCACAGGCCAGGCTGAGGGACCCCCCTGAGTGCATAAAGTTTTGTGCACTGAACCCCTAGTAGTGTATATATAGGGTTTGGCACTATCCATGGTTTTAGGCATCCCCTGAGGTCTTGTAATATAACCCCAGGGAATAAGGGGGAACTACTATATACTTTCTTATAGAGTTTCGATATTTGACCCATGTAACTATTTTAAATATTTAAGAAGGGGATTAAATTAAATTTAAAAAAGGGAAAGTAACCCTAATATTGAGTAGGGGAACAGAAACACATTTAATTCTCTATCAAATGAGTAGCATACTGACATAAAGCAAAAATTTATTTCAAGTGACTTTTGAACACACATTTGCACTGTACACTTTTTGGTGGGATGTGGTCCAAAGAGTAAAAAAGAACAACTCAAAAAATCCTCAAAATTCACTTTAGTGTTTTTACTATTGTAATTATGTAGTAACATATATATTGTAATTTTGAAGCCTTTTTATATATCTATTAGAATCAAACATATATATGTTAATTTTTTAAATTTTGAAATAAAAATTTAAGAAAAAATGGATATCAATATAAAATCAATAAATTTAAAACCTCATATTATAATTTTTATAATAGCTGTTTGAAATATAATTCACATGCCATAAAATTAACCTATTTATAGTTTTTTATGGATTTACAGAATTATGCAACAATCACCACTATCTAATTTCAAGATATTTTCATCACCCCAAAAGGAAGCTCAATATCCATTAGCAATAACTCCCAACCTCCTAACCCCTAACTCCTGACAACTACAAACCTATATTATGTCTCCATAGATTTGTCTCTTCTGGACATTTCATATAAATGGAATCTTACATTATATGGTCATGTTCAACTGGCTACTTAAACTTAGCAAAATGTACCAAAATCTGTACTA
Source organism: Murina feae (assembly GCA_004026665.1). Classification (NCBI taxonomy): domain Eukaryota; kingdom Metazoa; phylum Chordata; class Mammalia; order Chiroptera; family Vespertilionidae; genus Murina; species Murina feae. The sequence continues at coordinate 29,149 of PVJC01014687.1, forward strand.
GTTTCCTGTGGCTGCTATAACAAACAAACACAAATTGGGTGGCTTAAGACTATTGGGGAGCACAGGAGACTTGTTTGGAAAGTTTATAAGGAGGACATTCCGAGATAAGGAAGAGTGCTAAAGGGAGCCCACCCTGTTTATCAGAATTCCAAATTAGGGGAGTGCCAAAGGCAGCGCCCCTAATTATTCCTTGACCTTTCCAAACAAGTCTATGCACATACAGACCCCCAGGTGTTCACTGGAATCCTTATGCTTAATCTTTGGGTGTCCTTGGTTAAAGGACACTACAAACACATGTGCTCTCCCAAGATTATTTATCCTGATTATATCTAAAAGATAAACTTTATCTCAAACTGCTGTTACAATAAAAGCCTAACGAGGCAGGTGATCATCTGGTTCCTTTAGCCAGGCAGTCCCTTAGCCCTCTCTTTCACAGCAAACGTGTCAGAGAAATCATTCATCCATCACTCAAGGTCTGCTGGTCAGCCCTGGCAAAAACAACAGAAATTTATTCTCACATGTTTATCAAGGCCAAAAGTCTAAAATCAAGGTATCAGTAGGGACCTGCTCTTGCCAAATAGACTAAGAAATTATCCATTTCTTTTCTCTTACAGCTTCTAGATAGAGCATCAGCCTGCAGACTGAAGGGTCCCAGGTTTGATTCCAGTCAAGGGCACATCCATGGTTGCTGGCTTGATCCCCAGTGGAGGGCATGGCTCTGTGGATAGAGTGTCAAGGTCCTGGATTTGATTCCGGTCAAGGGCATGTACCTGGGTTGCAAGTTCCTCCCCAGCCTGGGCCTGATGGAGGCAACCAATTGATGTGTTTCTTTCATATCAATGTTTCTCTCTGTCTTTCCCTCTCTCTTCCACTCTCTCTAAAAGATAGATAGAAAAATATCCTTGGGTGAGGATTAACAACAACAACAAAAGATCCTAATTTGATTACATATGCAAAGAACTTTTTTCCAAAGAAGCTAACATTCACAATTCCAGGAATTGGGACATGAACATATCTTAATGGGAGCTAATTCAGCCCACAGCAATCTTTCCTCAGATGCCCCAAATACACATCCATCCCACATGAAAAATACATTTACCCCATCCCAACATCCCTAAAATTCTCAATCCACTGCAGCCTCAACTATAAGTCTAAACTCTCATCTAAATGTCATCAACTCAAAAGTCTCAAATTGTATCATCTAAATTATCTAAATCAGATATGGATTTAATTCTGGGGCAAAATTCTTCTCTATCTGTGGACCTGTGAAATGAGAAAACAATTTACCTGCTTCCAAAAAACAATGGTGGGACAACCAAAACATAAATTATGGGTATTCCAATTCCAAAAAGAAAATGGAAGAAATAAAAATGATTTCATTTACACCTGCTTCTTAAAAACATAAAAAAATAAAAATTGGTCTCCAGCAAGTTCAAAATCCAGCAGGGTAAATTCCATTAGGTCTCAAAGCCTAGGAGTAACAATCTGTGTCTCACTGGCCTCAGTAACTATAGCTCCACTGCCCTCTAACTCTGTGTCCATGGCTTCACTCTCTGGGCCTAAAGAAACTTTTGGAATATTGAATGAATAAGTTTTGGATTTTTAAGAAAAGCAAAAATACTGACAAAAAGGGCAAAAGAAGGAAAAAAGCATTAAAGGAAGAAGGAGAGAAAGATAGGGAAAGGAAGAAAGTTCCCTCTGTTAGCAAGACTAAGATTCCCACTGCATGGACTCCCCTCTGCTCACTGGAAAGCAGATGTGTTCAGCTCATGGATGCTACACAAACATCCAGACAAGATCATCTCCATGTAGGACCAGAGAAGAAGGTTGTGCAGGTTTGCCCTGACCAAGGGCATCAGAAAGCAGACATTGAGATTTACATATTTATTATTACCATTTTACAAAAGAAAGACCATAAACTCTTATCCTCCTATATAATAAAGAGATGGTATGCAAATTGGCTATCACACCCTCGCATAAGATGGCTTCCCCCATGTGGTCACAAGATGGCTGCCACAAGATGGCCGGCAGGGGAGGGCAGTTGGGGGCAATCAGGCTGGCAGGGGAGAGCCATTGGGGGCAATTGGGCCATCAGGGGAGCACTTAGATGTTGATCAGGCTGGCAGGCAGAAGCAGTTACAGTCAATCAGGCAGCTGAGTGATTGGGAGCCAGCAGTCCCAGAATCCGAGAGGGATGTCCAAGGGGTTCCAGGTTGGAGAGGATACAGGCTGGGCTGAGGAACACCCTGCCCAGTACACAAATTTCATGCACTGGGCCTCTAGTTGTGTATATATAATTGCCTGTAAGGGGCCCTAAGTTAGGCTGGCATTAAGAGAAAAGGAAATGAACAAATACTCAGGTCCTAATGGGTTAAAGCTTAGCATAAAATATTTTATAATATTGCTTTAGTTAACAAAGCCACTCTGGGCTTAATCATAATTTTTAAATTTTCATATGGAAACATTTGATATTTGAAATATTTGATTTCATATTACTTTTACACCTGCTTCTTAAAAACATAAAAAAGCAACCCTAGCCAGTATGACTCAGTGGATAGAGTGTTGGCCTGCAGACTGAAGGGTCAAGGGTTTGATTCCAGTCAAGGGCATATACCTCGGTTGCAGGCTGCAAACCCGGTCCAGTTGGGGTGTATGCGGAAGGGAATCAATCCATATTTCTCTCTCACATTAATGTTTCTCTCTCTCTCTCTCTCTCTCTTTCTCTGCCTTTCCCCCCTCCCTTCCACTCTTTCTAAAAATCAGTGGGAAAATATCCTCAGATAAGGATTGACATACATACCTACATCCTATATATTAAAAGCCTAATATGCAAATTGACCAAACAGTGCAACGACCTATGGAACGACCAGTCGCTATGACGTGCACTGACCACCAGGGGGCAGACGCTCAGTGCAGGAGCTTCCCCCAGCCTGCAGGCCCCAGGCCAGCCAAGGCAGCCAGACCTAGGGACTCTACCCATGCATGAATTTTGTGCATGGGGCCTCGAGTAAATAAATAAAAGCATTTCCAATAAGCAGTTTTTAATAAATAATTGTTCTTCATATCACCACTAAAGTTTAAAATTACAGGTCTAGGCTAAGCACCTTTTTAAATATCCTGATACGCTTGCCTTCCAAAAAGCACTGGCCATTCTGAAGAACACATAATACTTCTGGCATTAAATGTATCAGCGCTAGAAGTGATGCTGAGTCAGCATGGGCTTACAGGAGTTGATTACATTTCCCTTTCCAACCTCCACGTCTTTAACCTGGGGGCTGACCTGGTTTATGGTAGAAACATTTCAAAAGGCAACGTGAAACAAAAACAGGAGGCAACACCCGTGTCCTACGATGCCATGTGCCAAATAGACACCCTTCCCAGCTGAGCTCAGCCTGAGCAACGCGCAGGAGACGCTGGTTGCGGCCGGCCAGCTTCCCACCCCAGGAATCACCCTTTTCTGCTGTGATTTCCCCACGTCCTGCGTGGCTGAGGAGAACATCCTGGATGTCAACCGGCTGGCAGAGCTACCGACTCGAGCCATCTGACCAAGCAGCTGGACACCTACATCCTCAGAAACTGTGGCCACCTCTGGAGAAGGCCTGCGCCCTCCTCAGCAGCACCCCTGGAGGTCTCCTGAGAGAGCGACCAGTCTGGGGGCGCCCTGCTCTCCATCACACCCTGCAGAGGGAGCAGCTGGACCAGAGCTCACTTCAGAGCCCCCCAAGGCCCACGAGACGTGCGGTTTCCGCTGATGGAAGCCGGGGTCCTCCAGCGGCTGCCCAAGCTGGACCGCCGCCCTGAGGTCACAATGGCCAGTGCTCTCCTCCCCAGCAGAATGCGAGCCGCAGCCTGCTTAGCCCACAGACGGCGCTGGATTCCAGCACCCTGTGGGCTTCGGGGGCATGGCCTCCCCACCACCCACTGTCCTCAGCGACCAGGCCAAGTCCCCGAGCCCCTGCTGCGCGAGTGGACGCCCCTCAAGCCTCCCTGGCCCCCGCACGTCCAGCCCGGGCATCATTGAGGTCTACCTGATCGGAGGGGACAGCAACCCCAGTCCCGGGTTCTGCGTGGAGCCCCGATGCGGGAGGAAGACCCGCCGCGAAGCCCCTGGTTCCAGACGCAGCGCCCGCGGCCGGAGCGCCGACCTGTGTGTCGTGGGCGCTACATGTACGTGGTGGCGCCGTGACCACCACAATGACCCGCCTGCCGTGGGGCTCCGCTCCCGGGGGAGGTGCTGCCCACGCGCTGCAGGGAAGATGTGCGAGAAAAGGACTATTTAAAGGACTCTCACTGCTGTCACCCGAACAGCCACAGCTGGCCCGCGGCCCTGGGGCAGGCCTGGTGGCATCCCCGACCTCCTGGACCAGCTGTGCGCCATCGGGGCAGCAACAATGACGCTGCCACAGCTGCACCCGGGGCCTGGTGAGCCGGGCATTGCGGTCCTGGACGACAGGGTCCATGCGCTGGGCGGCTCACATGGGCCACGCGCACGTCTGTGAGGTGAGGACGGCGGGGAGGAGGGGCCCCCGCTGGACAATACCCGGGGGCCAGGCGGCCGGGGCACCGTGCCCAGTTCCCTGATGCTTGAGACCCCTGGCGCGGCCAGGCCCACCCAGACTTGCCTCTGCAGTGATGGATATGACTGACTGGGAGGAGTTGAACAACTTCAGCAAAGATTTAGGCTCTGGGACTGGTGTCAGCAGGAAGGGAAGGGTGGCGGGAGCTGTTAGGGCAGCCCAGGCCAGAGTACTTTCCACCGGGTGGTGGATATCCTTCCTTCTGGGTCCCTCACCCCATTCCGCTGGCTCCTGCCACCAGTTTGCAGCTGGTCCGCGGGCTCTGTAGAGCTCAGCTGCGGATCGCCACGCAGGGCAAGGGCTGGGGTAGAGGTGGGTCCCCCTGAGGGGTTTGCCTGGCCTGTTCCTCCTCAGCTCACACAGGGCATGCAGTCACCAGCTGTCTTGGCATCCCCAGTTCCGTTCCTGCTGGACTGAGAAGGTGTCCTTCTCCAAAGAGACCTGGGCACAGCACCTGGGCAAGGAGACTGAGGCATATGGAGTCCGCTTCCGTGGGCGGGGAGGGGTGGGGAGCTCCTCACCTACCCAGCAGCCAGGGCTGAGCAACTGAGCTCCCGAGGGCTGGAGAGGGAGCAGAGTTGCATCAGGTTGCTTGAGACTGCTGGGCTTTCCTGACCCCACGTTGTTGATAAATGAAATAAAACACCTTATAAAAAGTAAATATATATATATATATATATATATATATATATATATATATATATATATAGCAATTAACATTGGAGATAAAGATGACCCAGGTCATTATTAACAAACAAACAAAAAAAAAGAGTCCAAGTTTAACATCAGGTAAAATGGAATTCAATTCAAAAGGTCTAAGACGCACTTTATATTACAAAACGTATCACCCACACAGAAGACAGAAACGTTATTCCACACCTTTAAAAACTCAACTGGATAGCACCCAAAGATAAAAGTCAAAGCTGCTAGAAATACAAGGCAAAGTCGATACCCTCACTATCTTCTGGGAGCTCTCTGTGCTGCCTGCAAGGACATTGTTTATTCATCCTGTGCCTCTGACTTTGTTTATTGTTAAATACAAATACTTAAACTAAGAGAAGCCTACCCACTATATTGAGAATTCTTGATGCCCAATATGTGCAAAACTTAGGAAACAGCATTCTTAGATGATTGTCTCAAGGGGACATATTTTTGTCATTGACTATATAAGGGTCAAGTTGGAATGAGACCCTTACCAACTCTTCTATGTTTTGACATGATGAACACACAATAAGCCACATCAGAACTCTCCTAACAGGTTCAAATGAGAAGAGGAAGGAAAGCCCTAACTGGTTTGGCTCAGTGGATAGAGCATCAGCCTGTGGACTGAAAGGTCCCAGGTTTGATTCCGGTCAAGGGCATGTACCTTGGTTGCGGGCACATTCCCAGTAGGGAGTGTGCAGGAGGCAGCTGATCCATGTTTCTCTCTCATCGATGTTTCTAACTATCTCTCTCTCCCTTCCTCTCTGTAAAAAAAAAAAAAAAATCAATGAAATACATTTTTTTAAAAAAAAAGAAGAGGAAGGAAGAGAGGAGTAAAAATCAGGATGAGAGAAAAGAAAGAAAAGAAGAAATAAACCTTTATCAAGTAGTCAGTACTGTCAGGTGCTTTCACAAACGTTAGTTCTAAATTACGTGCCCGTTAAGTCAGAAATAGTCTCCCTGGCGTTCATCACAAACAGGGCTAGATTTCTTTAAAGCCCTAAAGCTTTGAACATGAATTAATTTGCTTTCTAAATCCAGGTCTCTCTACCTCAAAGGATGGAATGCTCAAGGGAGTTGGGAGATCAAGATCTGTGTGTACATTTAAATTCCCTGTTCTGCCTCAATTCCGAAATAAATGTCTCAACATCTAGCCTTTAAATCCATCTAAAGAGAGATTTTTTTTTCTCTCCAGCTTTCTATTGGGACCGAACAGTAGAACAGATACCAAGCACCCACTGAATGCCCATGAACGAGCTGGTCTCTGGAACCTTCACTGCTCACAGTGTTGGTTCATACACTCTGCACTTGCATAGAGTGAGAATTAGCTAAAGAAGCTAAAGGGGAAAGAGGTGGACACAACTGATACCTTCAGATGTTTGAAAGACTGAGATGCTGAAGAGAGACTAGCTTTACTCCGTACAGACGGCAGAGCTAGGATGTGGAGGTGGCAGGGAAGTCATCCATCAAGAGCCCTTTCATAGGGAATGGCTGCCTGGTGAGATGATCTGCACCCTCCACAGGAGTGCTCATGAGAAGCTAGAAGAGCATCTGCCGAGGATGTTGGAACTAGGATTTCCGCCTAAATTAGAAAGATGAACTAGACCAGTGGTTCCCAAATACATCTCCAGATATGACAACATTTCTTCTGATCTTAGGCAAAGTGTGAAGGAGGAAAAGGAGGAGGAGGAGGAGGAGGAGGAGGAAGAGGGG
>PVJC01014688.1:0-36127 GCA_004026665.1 Murina feae
TCAAAACCACAGTTATAAGGTTACTCAAGAATCTTCTAGCAACCTCCAAGGGACTTAGTGAGACTTTCAAGAATCTTAGTGAGAATGCAAAAAAAAAAAAAAAAGGAAAAGGACCAGTCAGAAATTAAGCATACACCAATGCTTAATAAAGAATAATATACAGAGCCCTAACCAGTTTGGCTCAGTGGATAGAGCATCAACCTGCAGACTGAATGGTCCCAGGTTCAATTCTGGTCAAGGGCATGTACCTTGGTTGTGGGCACATCCCCAGGGCAGGGTGTGCAGGAGGCGGCTGATATATGTTTCTCTCTCATCAATGTTTCTAACTCTCTATCCTTCTCCCTTTCTCTCTGTAAAAAAATCAATTATATATATATATTTAAAAAAAGAATAATATACAGGGATTCAACAGTAGACTAGAGAATCCTGAGAATTAAATCAATGATTTGAACCATGAGGAAGAAAAAAACACCCAATCAGAAGAGCAAAAAGAAAAAAGAATCCAAAAATATGAAGATAGTATAAGGAGCCTCTGGGACAACTTCAAGTGTACCAACATCTGAATTATGGGGGTGCCAGAAGAAGAGAGAAAGCAAGATATTGAAAACCTATTTGAAGAAATAATGACAGAAAACTTCCCCTACCTGGTGAAAGAAATGGACCTACAAGTCCAGGAAGCACAGAGAATCCCAAACAAGAGGAATCCAAAGAGGACCACACCAAGACACATCATAATTAAAATGCCAAGGGCTAAAGACAAAGAAAGAATCATAAAAGCAGCAAGAGAAAAGCAATGAGTTATCTACAAGGGAATGCCCATATGACTGTCAGCTGATTTCTCAAGAGAAACCATGCAGGACAGAAAGGAGTGGTAAGAAATATTCAAAGTGATGAATAGCAAGAACCTACAACCAAGATTACTCTACCCAGCAAAGCTGTCATTTAGAATTGAAGGTCAGATAAAGTGCTTCACAGACAAGAAAAAGCTAAAAGAGTTCATCACCACCAAACCACTATTATATGAAATGCTGAAGGATATTCTTTAAGAAGAGGAATAAGAAAAAGGTAAAACAAAGTGGCAACAAATACATATCTATCAACAACTTAATCTCAAAATAAAATGAATAAAAAAATCTGATGAACAGAATAAACCAGTGAATGGAACAGAATCAGGGGCATGGAAATGGAACAGATTGACAATTCTCAGAGGGAAAAGAGTGTCAGGGGGTACAAGAAGAGATTAGACAAAGATCTTATATGCGCATACGCATTACCTATGAACACAGACAATAGGGTAGTGAGGGCCTGGGGCAGGGTGGAAATTGGGTGCAGGGGGGCCAGGGAGAAAAAAAGAACATCTGTAATAATGTCAACAATAAAGGTTAATTTTTTAAAAAGTTTAAGCACCAATCAGAAGGATATATGCACCCCTATGTTCACAGCAGCACAATTTACCATAGCTAAGATTTGGAAACAGCCTAAGTGCCCATCAGCAGATGAATGGATTAAAAAACTGTGGTACATCTACACAATGAATACTATGCTGCAGTAAAATAGAAGGAATTCTTACCATTTGCAACAGCATGGATGGAGCTGGAGAGCATTATGCTAAGTGAAATAAGTCAGTCAGAGAAAGATAAATATCACATGATATCACTCATTTGTGTTACATAATGAACAACATAAATTGATGAACAAAAACAGATCCAGAGACAGAGAAGCATCGATCAGACTGTCAAACCTCAGAAGGAAGGCAGGGGAGGGTGTGTGGAAGAGGGAGAGAGCAACCAAAGGACTGGTATGCATGCATATAAGCCTAACCAATGGACATAGACATCAGGGGGTGAGGGCACGAGTGAGAGAGTTGGAGAGAGGGCGATGGGGAGATAAAGAAACATATGTAATATCTTAATCAATAAATAAAAATTTTTTTAAAAAGTTTAAGGAGTTATTTAAGGGATGAATTCTTACTACCATTTTATAGGTTAGAAAATGGGGTGAGGTAAACTTTTGTCATTTTGTGTTTATAGAGGATCCCGAGTTTAAGAGAAGATATTGAGCATAATCAGCTGAGGCCTCAAATAAATGAATGAATTATGTGTAGGATTTGATTATATTAAAGTGGAATGGTGGAGGAATTCCATGCAGAAAGAACATCATGAAACCAATCCTGGAGCAAGAAGTGTGCGAAACATTTGATTGTCTTTTTTGACAAGAATGCATGCATTAAGAGCAAAAGGTTATAAATCTGGCTTTAGGGACACCATGGAAACTGTGAATGCAGCATGTTGGCACTGGAGTTTCAAAAAACTCTATTCTCTTCCTGAGTTCAGAGCCAATTAAAAGATCTCAGGAGTCAGCAAATTGGAATTATAATGCCATCATTACTACCATTAATGCTGATTTGAGACTACTTTTTCATACCGGTGGCCAAGTGGATTTGCTAATTAGAATAACCAAACAGGCATGGGAAGTATTGGGCAAAGGAAGGTTTCTCTTGCAGGGGTAGGCCTCTTGCAACGCAGAAGACAGCAGGGACTGTTCAATTAATTCATCCCTTCCACCCTTCCTGCCTTCTTTCCTTCCGTACTTATTGAGTATCTATTATGTGCCAGGTACTCTTCTACATAAAAGTTGGAATAGCAAAGGGACATAAATGGTTATCTGAGTGAACATTAATTAGGCAAAAGTATCTTTATATATCTGTCCAATCCTATTTCACCACACACATAATTTGGACTAGGACATAATGACTAGTTATTTTCTCTATTTCTGTCCTCAACTTTTTTCATAAATTAAGCCAAATGTTTGAAATTAGGGATGTTTAGATCTAGGATATCTATTATACATTCAAGAAGGAGCCCATTTGTATTCCTGAAAATGGCCCAAATTAAAATCTGAGCTCCATTTAAACAAATTAATGTATCATATAAAATAAAAATAGTTCACTTATGCTTCTTATAAAATAAAACTTGCTTTTTCACAAAACTTCCATAAACCTTTAACTACATGATACTGTGTCCTCTGGTTTTTCTAGACAACTGCCTCTCATTAATGGGTATTCTTTCTCTTACTCTTCAAGCCCAAGGGTCCAAGTTTTACTCATTCCAAAGTTAACCCTCTCAAGGATAGACAAAACATTTACTTTTTTTACAAGAGCTTTTCTTTTAAAAATAGCATCTCCTGGGACCCATAGCTCACCTTTGCCAACAAATTCCATACACTGCTTTTACACAAAGAACCTCTCATGATGAGGTGAGGGAAGCGCTGAGAAGCAATTTTTCCTCCTCCACCATTCTTTAAAAAATGAGTAATGAAAACCTGGCACATCCTCTCAGAATATCTGCTCATCTCTTGGCTGAGCAGAGAAATATGACATAGAAGGGCTGCAGCTAGTAAGAGGAAAGTGTGAAGATATAAAAGAAAGTGTTGATGAGTAGACCAAGGACTGAGACTGGAAAAGGTGGTATGAAAAGGTACAGAAGCAGATATGCTTTGGTTTTGGTTTTTGCTTTGGGGAGGGTGAGAAGTCACATTTGATGTGTTTGATGTGTTTACCTTTCTATCTTCTTTTTAAATTAAATTAAATTTTTAAAATAATAAATGTATATATTTAAATGTGCAGCATATTTTGGTATATACATAGTGAAATAATTACTACAGTCAAGCTAATTAACATACCCATCTCAGTTACCATTGTGTGTGTGTTTGTGAGAGAGAGAGAGAGAGAGAGAGAGAGAGAGAGAGAGAGAGAGAGAATCTGATACACACTCTCTTAGCAAATTTCCAGTATACATTATTAACTAACTAGAGGCCCAGTGCACAAAATTCATTCACTCATGGGTGGGGGAGGATTCCTTAGACCAGGCTGTGCCCTCTCACAGCCTCGGATCCCTCGGAGGATGTCCCGACTGCCAATGAAATGGGAGAGACTCCTGCCACTGCCACTGTGCTCACCAGCCATGATCCCAGCTTCTGAGTGGCACTCCCTCTGTGGGAGTGCATTGACCATCAGGGGGTAGCTCCTGCGTTGAGCGTTTGCCCCATTGGTCAGTGCACATCACAGCAACCAGTCATTCTGCCATTGAGCCAAACCAGCTCTCTAACATCCCCCGAGGGGTCCCTGATTGTGAGAATGTGCAGGCCAGGCCCAGGGATATGGGAGGTTGGCCAACCAGGAGGCACTGCAGGAGGGTTCCAAGGCATGTGCAGCCCAGCTTGCTCAGTCTCAATTGGCCCGACCCCAGTAGCAAGTTACCTATTAGTCAGAGCACATCTGTCCCTGGTGGTCAGTACATGTCATAGCAAGCAGTTGAGCAGCCTTAGCATATCATTAGCATATTATGCTGTGATTGGTTGAATGGCTGACCGGACACTTAGCATATTAGGCTTTTATTATATAGGATGTCACTGTGCTGTACATTAGCTCTCTAGAATGTATTCATGAAGCAGGGGATTTCCCAGGGGTGAGGAAGACGGAGCCCCTAGCGCTAGGACGCTTGCATGCATGACTCCGGAGACCAGGTTCTGTGACGCAGGTCTAATTTTACTGAGGAAGTACAGCGGTATATATTAGCGGAGGTAGCCAATCATGGAACACCAGGTCTTCTTAGGGAGCCAATGAGCATAAAGGTCAGGGTACTGTGTAGGTGGCTTTGGAGAGGCTCAGGTGGGCATTGCCATCTTTCTGGTTTGCCAGAAAGATCTGAACTGCTGGAGTGTGCTCACAGCATTGCACCAGCCACTTCACCAAGATAAACCTCCTGTGCTCTACCTACATATTCATCCTACATAACTGAAACTTTGTGCCCTTTGACCAGCACCTCCCCCCCTCACACACACACACAACCTCTTTGTCTTTAATAACCACCATTCTTGCTCTCTGCTTCTATGTGCCTGACTTTTTCAAATTCCACATATAAATGAGATTATGTAATATTTTTCTTTCTGTGTCTGGCATATCTCACCGCAATGTTCCCCAGGTTCATTCATGTTGTCACAAATGGCAGATTCTCCTTGTTTTAAAGTTGAGTAATCCAAAATCTATGTCCTCAGAAGACCTTACACTATAACCAGTGGCTATTTGTTGATTTGCTTTTAATTTCATTCAAACAAAGAATTATATATGTAAATATTCTCTATGCTCTATAAAAATAGAGGCACTAAAAAGGAATTTAAATCTGGGTGCACCATTTACTAATTGTGTCAAATGGGAATAATAGCCCCTTTCCAGGGTGAAGATTCAATAAAATAATGTACAGGAAGTGCCCAATGCCTGACATGTAATAAACACTCAATAAAACTTAGTTATTTTTATTCCCAGTTCTCATTTTCCTGCCCACTGTCCTGTCTTTACCATCACAACTCCAGTCCTTGTTGTCACTCTGAGGTCCGGAGTTCTCAACCACTACAAGCCAATACATCTCTCAAGGCTCAGCAATGAAACATGTTTCAAAAAATGTGCTTAAGATATGGAGTAATTTCCAAAGTGCTTGAATGACTTTTAGAACCCAAATGTTATTGGATGCCAATCCTTACACGGCTATCCCCATGAGAGTGTCACTCAGACATTCTCATTCTGGGAAGTTCCCAAGTAGGACCTTTTCTCCCATATGACTGCCAGCCTCAATCACTAAAGTCATATTAATTTACTAGAAGTTTAATTCTACATTCCTAGTCAAAATCAAAATTAAAGCCCGAGTCTAGATTTGCATATTCAAAAACTCATTAAGGTATTCTACTTAATAGAGGCGTTCATCACAGGCCTCTGCATCTGGGAGCACAAAACTACCAGAGCCTTTAGAAGGACAGTTTCTCCTTTAAATGTGATCAAATTCTTAGTCAAGACTCCACTGCCCAGTCCTGCCTCCTTCTCAGTCAGCCCAAGGAGAATAGAAAACAGACTTAGTTCCCCTTTCCCTCCACAAGCCCTGGGTGTTTGTGGGCTTTTTCCATGCCTCCAAAAACATCATCTTAAGAGGAGATTTGGAGTTTCATGAAAGATTTCATGATATCTGTTTTCTGGGAGAACTGGAAACAGAAATTGAGCTGTAAATGCTAGACTGTCATGCCTGGAAGCAACTTCCATTTTCCATTCTGGATTGATTTTAAAATATGGTATCATTCCCAGAATTGTTCAGAATAATTCAACTTCTATCTACCCACCCTTCCCCCTTTGCTCTTAATCCTTCCCCCCCCAAACAGATGGCATGCAATATTTTAACATTAAAATCTGCCCTCCAAAATGAAAAACTAGTAAGCACAAATCTGTTCATAGTAAGACGTATTTTATGGAAATATTTCAAGTACTTTGCATTTAGGAGAAACACATTATTTGAGGCACGGCTCATTGCTGAACGGTGATATACTGGGGTGTGATGCTGAGGGCTAGAGTGTCAGTGTGGCCACAGAAGGACTAGAGTTGTGATGGGTAAAGACAGGATCGTGAACAGGATAATGAGAACTGGGAATATTAATAAGTAAGTGTCCTAGAGCTTACTCATAAGTAAACACTTTGTTTTGTTTAGGGTTGCTATCTTTATATTCCAAGAAGATTTTAAAAAATCAGACCAAAGTGGGGGAGGGAGGGGAAAGGGAAGAGCAATAAGATTGCAAATTCCAGGCCAGCAGAGGGAGATGGTGACAAAGGGATTCATGCACCAAAGCTGCATCCCTAACTAATGTGGGTCTTTAGGGGCTAAACAGTAAACAAAGTCAATTCCAACTGTGCCCAGAATGTTCTGCTAAGGTTTCACAGCTCTAGGCTGCTTCACAATGAGGAAACGTCCCCTTGGGAACAAAGAAATAGAGAGGCAATTCCAAACCGCTGTGAACAAGTTGCAAGAGAACATAAATCCACAGGATGGTGCGTGCTGTGCAAGCAACCAGTAAAGAAATCAAGGGGGGGAGGGGGATTCATTTGTAAAACACTGGCAAGATTTCCCTTTAAAGTGACCAAGCTCTCAGGACTGTCCTTATTGTTTGTTTAATGATATAAGAACCCTCACAGAACTTACTTTAAAGGCCCTTCTCACTCAGGAAACCAGAAGTTTACAAATTTACACTATACTCTTCAGTACTTCTCTCCCCTTCCCCTGCCCCCTCCCCACCCATGCTGTCAGAGTATTGTGAGTTAAACACTATTGGGCATGCTACCTGAAATCCTCAGGAACTGAGTCCTTTTGTACCTAGCTTCAGTGTGGTGACACTTTCAAAAGCAACAGGAATCGACTTTGAAAACCAAGAAGAATAATGAAGTGCTTCAGGTTTTCTTGAAGGGAAAACATGAGCCTTCATACTGTTCCAAACAAACAGATTTCCCTAAACATCCTTCTTAAACATTCTTTCCTTTCCCCCAGGTTTCATACTCATGCTGGCTAGGAAATCTGCTCCCCCACCCTCCCGCCCCCCAGCATCTCCAATGCTCTGCTGTGCTTACCTATTCCTTTACCCTACACCGATCCATCACTCTCTGCCCACCTTTCCAGGCTCCTAACCTGCCAGCTTCCGACTGTGTGCAGCTCCAAAAAATGAAATGAAGGAGTCCATTCTCGTACTCGTTTTCCTTAGAGTAAAATTTATATTCAGTGATATGCATTGATTTTAAGGCATAATTAGATAAGTTTTGAGGTAGATATAGACAGATGATAGAGACAGAGACAGAGATAGAGATAGAGATAGAGATAGAGATAGAGATAGAGATAGAGATAGAGATAGAGATAGATCTATGTAACCAACATACAAATCAAAATATACATTTCAATCACTCTAATCCTCACTCATTCACTCTTACCCCCCTAAGCAACTACTATTTTAATTTCTGTTGCCACAGATTAATTTTGCTAGTTAATTAACTTTACACAAGTGCTTTCTTGAGTCTGGTTTATTTCACTCAATATTAGGTTTTTAAAATGCATCCATACATAGTATTTTATGTTTCGGATCATTCATTTATACTGCTGGGTAGTATTACATTAAATCTATCTGGCACAATTTATTTTTCCATTCACCATGAGCATTTGTGTTGTTCCCAGTTGGGGGCTATTATAAGTGAAGCTGCTATGAACATTTTGGTACATGTTTTCCTTTTGTAAATACATATTGTCATTTTCCTTGGGTAAATGTGTAGTCATGGAACTATAGGGTTATGGGCTAAGTGTATATTTAACTTCTTAAGAAACTACCAAACACTTTCCCCAAAGTATTTTACCAGCAACATGTGAGGGTTCCAGATACTCCATATCCTAATTTGGATTGATGTTATCAGGCTTCAATTTTATCCATTCTAGTGGATGTGACTTTATGACTTTAATTTCTTTAATTTTCATTTCCCTAATGATTAAGGATGTTGAATACTTTTCATGAACTTATTGGACATTCCTACATATCATTTTTTTGTGAAGTGTCTTTTCAAGTATTTTATTTTTTTATAGGCTTGTTTGATATTTGATTATTTATACCTAGAGGCCCAGTGCACAAAACTCTGCATGGGGGGGGGGCAGGGAGGGGAGGGATGAGGGGAGGGAGGTCCCTCAGCTGGCCTGCACCCTCTCACAATCTGGGACCCCTCAGGGAATGTCCGACTGCCGGTTTAGGCCCAATCCCACAGGCAGTTGGACATCCCTCTCACAATCCGGGACTGCTGGCTTCTAACTGCTCATCTGTCTGCCTGCCTGATCACCCCTAACTGCTCACCTGTCTGCCTGATTGCCCCTAATCACCTCTGTCTCGGCTCCTGCCACTGCAGCTTCGTCCGGAAGGACATCCGGAATGACATTTGGAAGGTTGTTTGGCTATTTGGTCTAATTAGCATATTACACTTTTATTATTATAGATGACAAGATAGCAAATATACTCTCCCAATATGCATTTTACCTTTTCATTTTCTTAATGGTGTTTTATGATGAACAAAACTTTTTAATTTTTGTTAAGTTCAATTTTACCTTTTTTTTTTTTTTATGGTTTGGGCTTTTTTGTGTGCTCTGAGAAATCTAACCTAACTCAAGAGCATAAAGATATTTCCTTGGGTTTCCTTCTAGAATTTTGAAATTTTTCACTTTTATATTTTAGTCTATAAGTAATTTCAAATGAATATTTGTGTATGGTGTGAGATTGTGGTCAAGTTTTCCCCCTTACAGATATACAATTATTCCACAGTGATTTACTGAAAAGACTTTCTTTTCACCATTGAATTGCCCTGACACTTTTGTCAAAAATCAGTTATGAGGATGTCTTTCTGGACTCAAATTCTGTTCCACTGATTTATTTCTTTGTCTTTTTGCCAATACTGCACTTTCTTGATTACTATAGCTTTATACAAAGTCATGATTCAGTTAGAGCAAGTCTCTCAATTGTTTTTATCTAAAACTACAGGGACCAGTGGGGTCCCTTGGCTTAACCTGCATCCTCTCGCAGTCCAGGACCTCTTGGGGGATGTTGGAAAGTTGGTTTCGGCCCAATCCCTGCAGGCCAGGCTGAGGAACCCCATTGGTGCACGAATACATGCACTGGGCCTCTAGTATGCATATAAGATCTTTGGTTAATCTCTTCCTGCCCTCCCCATTCCCCTCTTCCCTCTGAGATTCATCAGTCTGTTCCATGTTTCCATGCTTGTGTGTTGAGCATCTGCCCCCTAGTGGTCATTGCATGTCATAGCTACAATCACTTAAGCATACATATATATACTAGGGGCCTGGTGCACGAAATTCGTGCACGGGGGGATAGTGGGGGTCCCTCAGCCAAGCCTGCCCCCTCTCACAGTCTGGAAACCCTCAGTGGATGTCCCATGATGGCCCCAGTCTGCCAGGCGCCCTGTGTGTGTGTGTGTGTGTGTGTGTCGCCACTGGGTACCTGCCCCCAGCCGCATCTGAGGCTCAGATCAGTCCTCCTGTGTGTCGAGACTTGGAGCAGGCACCCCCTCTATGTTGATCTCTCAGACTCTTGCCCTCCCCTGCATGTTGTTCTCTTTTTTGAGCTGTGGCCAGGGCTGGGTGCTGCCTGCCTCCCAAGCTTGCCTACTGCCCATCTTCCTCCAGCCACCAGAAAGCAGGGAAAACCCTGCCTCGTGGTCAGGCCAGTCTTTTCCTGCTCCCTGATCCCCGGAAGGGACCTGGGGAGCTGCCAAGCAGGCCGCCAACTCTTTCCCACTCACCGGTTCTCTGCTGCCTTTCTTTCCCACTCCCTGGTGCCACCAAGGGGTCTGGGGAGCTGCCAAGCAGGACCCCAGCCCCTGTAGCCTTGCTTTCCTGTTTCCCGGTGCCCTGCAAAGGGCCTGGGCAGCCACCAAGCAGGCCGAGACGCCCCCGCTGCCTCTTTCCCACTCACTGGTACCCTGCTGCCTTGCTTTCCCACTCCCCAGTGCCCCACAAAGGGCCTGGGAAGCCGCCAATCAGGCCCCCGACCCCCACTGCCTCTTTCCCACTCCCTGGTGCCATGCAAGGGGCCTGGGAAGCCCACCAAACAGGCTGCTGACTCCCCAACGCCTCTTTCCCACACCCCGATACCCCTCAAAGGGCTTGGGCAGTGGCAAGCAGGTCGCCGCCTCTTTCCCACTCCCTGGTGCCCCACAAAGGGCTTGGGCAGCCGCCAAGCAGGCCACCGACCCCCTGCCACCTCTTACCCGCTCCCAGGTGTTCCTCAAAGGGCCTGAGGAGTCGCCAAGCAGACCCCCGACCCCCCACCGCCTCTTTCCCGCTCCCTGGTGCCCAGCAAAGGGCCTGATGAGCCGCCAAGAAGGCCCCCAGCTCCCACCGCCTCTTTACCACTCCCCGGTGCCCTGCAAAGGGCCTGGGGAGTCGTCAAGCAGGCCACCAACCCTGCTGCCTCTTTCCCACTCACCGGTCCTGCGCTGTTCCACCCTGCAGCTGCTCTGTGCACTCGGGAGGTCCCTCAGCCCAGCCTGTGCCCTCTCACAGTCTGGGACCCCTCTGGGGATGTCCACCTGCTGGCGTGCCTGACCAGCCTGGGTGATGGGCTAATGGCTGTCTCCAGGCTGGCCAAGCCCCCCAGTAATGTCCTCACCCCATTAGGTTTTGGCCAGCCTGGATGACGGGCTGATTGGCGCTTTCAGGCTTTAAGGCTGCCCACAGCTCCCATTGACCCAATGTCCCAGGAAGGCTGGCTGGACGCAGGTTTCTGGGGTTTGTTTATCTTCTATAATTCATACACTGTTCCTTTAAGCTGAGGCCTCCTACTAACGAAGCTTCCTCTCTGCTTCACCTTGCAGCGTCTATAATGAGACAATCTTACTTAGTGGTCAAGCGAGGCCAGCTGTTTCCTTCAGCTCCCAAGGATTCTATGAATGATATTTTGTTGCAAACATGTGTTTGCTTGAGCTAGGATAAGCGGAGCGGGCGGCAGTTTCACTTTCATTCCTGCTGCAATGGAAGCTGCTGTTTACTCAGGTCCATGAGTGGCGGTTTCCATGTTGGCTGGGCTAATTTGCATACAGTCGCTCTGATTGGCTGGTGGGCATGGCTTACTCGTCCCGAAGAAACAGTTAATTTTAGTATTATGCCTTTATTAGTTTATGTTTATACACACACACACACACACACACACACACACACACACACACTAGGGGCCTGGTGCACAAAAATGTGTGCACTCGAAGTGTCCCTTAGCCCAGCCTGTGCCCTCTTGCAGTCTGGGACCCCTCAGAGGATGTCCACCTGCTGGCGTGCCTGGTCAGCCTGGGTGAGGGGCTGATGGCTGTTTGCAGGCTGGTCAAGCCCCCCATGGGGACCCTAACCCCATTGGGGTGTGGCCAGCCTGGGTGAGGGGCTGAGGGCCATTTTCAGGCTGCCCACAACTCCCATTGACCCAACATCCCAGCAAGGCTGGCTGGAATCAGGTTTCTGGGGTTTATTTATCTTCTATAATTGAAACATTGCTGCCTTGAGCAGAAGTTCGGCCATCCTAGGCAGGCAGTTTCAACTACATTGCTGGTGCAATGGAAGCCTCCTGTTTGCTAGCTCCATGGCT
This sequence comes from Murina feae, assembly GCA_004026665.1. Lineage (NCBI taxonomy): Eukaryota > Metazoa > Chordata > Mammalia > Chiroptera > Vespertilionidae > Murina > Murina feae. Next base: position 11,983 of record PVJC01014688.1, read on the forward strand.
GCCGGCTGCTATCTTGGCTGGGTTAATTTGCATACAGCCACTCTGATTGGCTGGTGGGCGTGGCTTGGCTGGTGGGTGTGGCTTAGGTGTCTCGAAGTGATGGTTAATTTCTATTTTACTCTTTTATTAGATTAGATATATATATTTCAAATTAATATATATGTATATGTATATGTGTATGTGTATATGTATATACACACTAGAGGCCCAGTGCACAAAAATTTGTGCACTCAGGGCGGGGGGGGGGATCCCTCAGCCCAGCCTGTGCCCTCTCACAGTGTGGGATGCCGCTCTCCAGGGCATTGGAGCCCTCGAGGGATGTCCACTTGCCAGTAGGAGCAGGCCTAAGCTGCAGTCGGACATCCTTAGCTCTGCTGAGGAGGTGGGAGAGGCTCCCACCACCACCGCTGTACTGGCAGCCCTCAGCCTGGCTGTGGCTGAGCAGAGCTCCCCCTGTGGGAGCGCACTGACCACCAGGGGGCAGCTCCTGCATTGAGCATCTGCCCCCTGGAAGTCAGTATGTGTCATAGTGACCAGTCATTCCCAGTCATTCTGCTGTTAGGGTCAATTTGCATATTACCCTTTTGTTATATAGGCTAGAGGCCTGGTGCATGGGGGGGAGCTGGCTGGTTTTCCCTGAAACGTGTCCCGGATCAGGGTGGGGGTCCCACTGGGGTTCCTGGCCAGACTGGGTGAGGGCTGAGGGCCATTTTCACACTGACCACACCCCCTTCAGGATAAGGGTTTCTGCTGGGGTGCACGGACAGCCTGGGTGAGGGGATGATGGCTGTTTGCAGCCTGCCCAAGCCCCCCATGAAGGTGTGGCCATTCTGAGTGAGAGGTTGATGTCTTTTTGCAGGCTGGCCACAGCCCCCAGCGACCCAAGCTCCAGCGAAGCTGACTGGAATTAGGTATCTGGGATTTATTTATCTTCTATGACTGAAACTTTGTTGCCTTGAGCAGAGGCCACAGCCGCCCAGGGCAGATAGGAAGCTTGGCTTCCTGTATCGCCAGGGCAACCAAGCCTCCTGCTTGCTCCAGCTCTGTGGCTGCTGGCCACCATCTTGGTTGGGTTAATTTGCATATAGTTGCTCTGACTAGCTGGTGGGCATGGCTTGGGGCATAGTGGAGGTGCGGTCAATTTGCATGTTTCTCTTTTATTAGATTAGGCTATATGCATGAAATTCATGCACACTGAAAGGGAATTAATTAGAGGAACATAATTTGGACTCACTATCTAATATCAATAATATGTGAGCCTGAGGCAGTCCACGTTTCTGAAATTCAATGACATGAATTTTAGCTATTGCTTTGCCAAATACATGGAATTTACAGATGTCATTTAAAAGAGCATTCAGCTTAATATTAAAAACCCTGGCTACCAGGTCAGGCCTGTTTTCAATTTTTTTGCCAGTGTTGTAAATTGTTATAGCAATTTCTGCACATTTGGGGTTGCATGTCATGGTTATGAATAAATTGGGCTTGCCATAATTCGTCACAATTGCCATAGCATCCTGATATCACTGCTGCACATTTCTGGGACTACCCTCAAAAGATGATGGTAGTATTATCATTTTACCAATTGTCACTTTCAGATCTAGATTTGATATACTCCATCAAACCACTATATTTTTCAATTCTCAACTTATATTGGTTTGCTTTGATGAAATTTATCCTACTGGCCTCCATTTTTAATATGAATCCACAATAAACTGTTGAGTTAATTTTCCTGCATTTAAAATAGGATTAAACATGTCCCACACAGAGAGATGAAATCCATAATACTGCATTTGTGTGACTCATGTCCTTACATTTTGTCTAGTATTATTGTTGATTACGCTGTTATCTCTGAGTCTTAATGAAATATCTGTTCCTCAGCCTTTTTCACCATGTGGAAAAAGAATAGGATATGTCATTGCATCTAATGTAGGAAACAGGATATTGATTTGTTTCATTTTAGTGGCATTTGGATTATTAGGATCTGGTTTACTATGAATGAGCAAGTCCCTTTCAAAACGAGGTTCTCCATCTTCGTTTCTGAATATGACAGCAACCTCGGTTACACGGGGAGAATTAGATCTACCTGGGTCACTGTTACAATTGTATTTAATTGCCATTGTTACTTCTGTGGGAGCAATACCTTTTGCTGCTGCTTTAGAATTGGTTTCCTTTTCTACCTCATGTAGCATCTTGTATGATTTTGTTAATTCATTTATTTCATGCATGAGGTTGTTGATGTTGATCATGAGTCTTTCTGAGCAGCCCTGGTTTTCTGGCATTGCTAATCTTTTGTAACTTCGGCTATATCCAAAATATAGAGTTGAGCAAACTTCTGAGAAACACCATCCGAAGGATATAAAGTTCTAGTACAGTGATAAACTTGTCCGTGTATTCTAAAATAGTATGACCCATATCCTGATGGTGATGCAATATTTGCACCCATGGAAGCAAAACAGAAGAACTATTTATGGAACAAATATTTTCCATGAAATTTTTACTGTCAGAATCTTTGTTTGTCATTAATCTTTTTAAATATGCTGGGTAATCTGGAAAATGCATATCATTTGAACAGACTTTCCCTTTGCTACAACATCGAGTAAATTTCCCATTGGATGGCTTTTCATCTGAGAAATTTAGTGATAGGCAAAATTCACATCAAACAGTCATTCTACCACAACTATGTTGGATAATTGCATCCTCGTGTACTCCATTTTCTCTGAGAAAGCAGTTCCTACCAGTATTGGTAGTACTTGTTGATGACATATTCTGTCATCACCACCACTTTCTTTCAACTTCAAAGGCACGTTCGTTTTTAGACATTTTCTGTTGATAACACCGGTGTTTTTCGGCATCAGGGCGATGTTTTTCCAGTAGCTGGTGTTCAGATATATTCTGTCGCAGGTGCTGCCTTCTTTCAAGATCAGACGCATGCTTCTCTGCAGACATTCTCTGTCAATAATGCTGGCATCTTTTGGCTGCAGAGCTACATTGTATCGACAGTTGTTCTTTAGATATAGTCCCACCTCTCTACTGTCACAGTCTGAGATGCAGGTGAATGAGAGTCCTGGCTGTCAGGCCACTGAGAGCTGTCTGACATAAGGCTGATTTAGCTAATTCTGTGGGGGTGGGACTTCCTACTCCCTGCTATCAGTTTCCAACAGCTGTGATGAGGAAGCTGGGGTGACAGAGGGAGCCGTGCCCTCCAAGCCACCCTCTCTCTTGCTCTGCTCTATGTCCAGTGGTCTCCTGCTCTGTCAAGTCCTCCAAACCTCCCACTCTCCACCCACTCCTTTCCCACTCTGCTCTCTGCTGGCAAGGTCCAGGGAGCCTGTGAGCATGGCTAAGTGAGCCTTGCCTCACTTTCTGGGGCCAGTGAAGGTTCCAGGAGCCCACAAGCAGCTTGGCACAGCAGGTCTCACCTCCTGGGCTGGCAATGGTCCTGGGAGACTACAGCCATGGCTGCTGTCACCTCCTGGAGCAGTTGATAACATGCATATGCAAATTAACCACCATGTCAGGTTAATTTGCATAGTTACTCTGATTGGCTGGTGGCCATGGCTGGTGGGCATGGCTTAAGTGCAGCAGAGGGATGGGTAATTTGCATGTTTCTCTTTTATTATATAGGATAGATGTTTGGCTATTCCATATCCTATATTACCATACAAAATCAACTTGCAGATTTTGTCAAATGAATCTGTTGGAATCTTGATTGGGACTTTGATAAAACTATAGATCAATTTGGGAAGAAAGGACATGAGTTGGAAAATACTCCCCCACCCTCTATTTTTTAAATTTATTTATAACTGGCATTAATTTCTTATATGTCCAATGAACTTCACTCATAACATTATCTGAGTCTGGAGCTTTTTCATTTTGAGAATTAGAAGTAGGTAGTTGTTACAAATTCTATTTCTTGAGTAGATCTAGAGCTACTAAGATTTTTCACTTCTCTTCGTCAGTTTTATGAAATTAGTTATTTGTCCTTTTCATAGAAGCTATGAAATTGACATGAAGTTTTGAAAAACAATCTTTTTACATATATAGAATTTGCCATAATTTCTTCATTTTATTTCTTATTATTGGTAATTCATTTTTTTCTCTTTTTTATTATTCTTGTTAGGGGCTAATCAATTTATTAATTTTTTCAAAGAAACTTTTATATGGTAATTTTCTCTAATATATATATATATTCTACTTTATGGAATGCTCCTTCTATTTACTACTTTGCTCTATCTTCCACTTTCTTCTTTTATGATAGAATTATGTAAAGCAATAACTTTTCCTCTAATACTGCTTTAACTGCACCCTACAAATTTTAATGCTATATTTTATTATCACCTAGTTTAAAATATTTTCTAATTTCCTTTTCAATTTTTTCATGGACCTATAGATTATTTAGAAGAGTATTACTTAATGTTCAAATATTTGGGTTTCTTTTTTAGAAATTCTATTGCTATTGATTTCTAACTTAATTTCATTGTTGTCAGAGAACATGGTCTCTATGATTTCAGTCTCTTAAATGTGTTGATGCTTTTTTATGGCCCAACATGTGATCTATGATGTTGAACATTCCATGTGTACTTGAAAATAATATGTGTTTTGCAACTGTTGGAAATAGGGTTCTATAATTGCCAAGTGGAGAAAAGAGTTGTTTAAATCTATATGCTTTACAAACTGAACTTACAAGCATAATAGAAACAAACTAATAGAGAGCAGACAGACAACTCTGGTGGAAAGGGTGTTGTGGAGGGTGGAGAGATTGAATAAAAAGAATAGAATGAAAGAACTCATGGACACAGACAACAGTATGATGATTGTGGGGAAAAAGGATTGGGGGGTGGTGGAAGAGGGTATAGGGGGCTTAAATGGTGATGGCACAAATTAAATTTAACAAAATTTAAAAATATGTATAATTTAAATCTACTTAATCTATCAATTATTCAGAAAGGCTGTTAAAATCTCCAACTTGTGTATTTTATTATTTCTCCCTTTAATTCTGTCAGATTTTGCAATTCTATTAGATGGATTCACATTCAGGATCATTGTATCTTCACTAGAGGCCTGATGCATGAAATTTGTGCAAGTGGTTCAGCCCTCACAGCTCACAACCATGGCAGCTTGCCTCAGCTCTCACAGCCCTGGCATTGTCTAGAAGGTTATCCGGAAGGCCATCTGGAAGGTTGTTCGACTGTCCAGTCTAATTAGCATATTATGCTTTTATTATAAATGGTTAATTGTCCTCTTATCATTATGAAATGTCCTTGATCTATGGTAATAGTTTTTGTCTACATCTGAAAAGACAAAGCCACACCAATTTTCTTATGCTTAATATCGACATAATTTAGCTTTTAAATGTTGTTACTTATTATACATGTTTTCTTCGCCTGCTGTCTCTGGCCACTTTCATGATATTCTCCTTATCTTTAACTTTTGGCAGTTAAATGATGATATAAGTGTATTTCATTTTTCATTTATCCTGTTTGGGATTTACTATTGTTCTTAGATATATAAACTGATGTTTATCTCTGAATCTGGAAAAATTTTAGACCTATTTCTTCAACTATATATATTTTGTATTGCCTCATTTACTTTCTTCTCCCCAGAGATTCCACTTATGTGAATAATAAATTACATGGTGGGGCAAAAGTAGGCTTGCTGTTGTGAGTACACAAAACACAGTTTGTTCTTATATTATTATTTACTAATTATTGTGTTATTTTCCATCTGAACAACTGTAAACCTACACCCTGTATATTATTCCAAACATCACTAAGGCTCTGTTCAATTTTTAAAAATAATTTTTCTTTCCATTCTTCATATTGGAATTTTTATTTCAGATATTGTCCTATTTCTAAAGTTTCCATTTAGATCATTTTTATAGTTACTGTTTTTTTGCTGCCATGAGTCAGGGAATATGTAATCCCCATATGTTCCTTCATTCAAACCATCCTTTTTATTTTTAAAGTCCTTGAACATATTTATAATAGCTATTTTAAAATCCTTGTCTACAAAATCTAATGTCTGGGTCATATATTAAGGTCTACTTCTCTGAGTCACATTTTCCTGCTTCATCACATATTTGGAACATTTTTATTGTACACTGGATATTGTGTGTGACACCCTATAAGACCCTGCATTTTGCTGTCTTCCTTTAAGGAGTTGTCATTTGGTTTCTAGGGTGTGGCCCTTACTTGAGTGCATGATTCTTATTCCTAGGGCGTGACCTTTCTGTGATTTCAAAAGAATGTCCAAGTTGTTCAGTGAGGTCTCCCCACATCTACAATGAAACTCCAGTATTGCTGGAAACTAATTGTTTTCACCAACCTTGGTTGCTCTGAAAGGTCAGAGCTATGCACCCATTAAGTTGAAACATTGTTAGTTAAAGCAAACCCCTACCTGTTAATTACATGTAAATTCTTGCTACCTGTTTATTGTCTGAATTTCCTGCCTAAGGATGTGGTTGTTTTCTCAGAGACTCAATAAAAAGCTGGTGAGACCCAGGCACCAGTGGGCAGTCTAACCCACTAGAGGAAGGCTCCACGCCTGGTCCCGCAGTTTCCAAATTGATTCTCTTCTAGTCTCTCTCTCTCTCCATTTTGTGTGCGGCCTCCTTCAGAACTCGAACCCTGAACAGGAACCCTGAACCATGCTGGACGTGTAAGGGGCTCCCATACAGTATCTCTTAGAAATGGATAAACTCGGGTTTTTCTGTGTCACCTCTCATCCCCACAACTACTACTTACTGCTACCTTTCACAGTCTTGGCCTGCATATGCACAGCCCAGGCCACAGAACTAGGGTAAGCAACCATATAGATTTTTGGGTCCCATCTGAGCAAATCCATCTCTTCTAGTGCTCTACCCACCAAGTTTTAGCAGCCCAAGACCCAATCACTACCTCTCAGTTCAGCAATTCCATTGCTTCTCTCAGGCTCCTCCTCAGTTCTCCACAATGAGAGAAGTGCCCTAAACCCAAAGGGCAGGGCAAACCAGGGGTTCATATCATGTGTTTCTCTTTGCTCAAGAATTTGTCTTACTCTGCCTATCATATAATACCTGAAAACAGTTGTCTCATATATTCTATCTGGTTTTATAGTTGTTTATGATGGGAGGATTACTCTGAGTGGTCAGAAGAGCAAATGATAGCCCTTAATGTTTTTCTTGTGAGAGTCAACCCCACACAGGAATGTTAATGACTAAATGCCTTGATCTCATTACATTTCACTGCAAGAAAACTTTCTGGAATACTGACAAATCTATTACATAGTTTTCTCTCCGAGGGATCATGTGTTATATTTGCTTGTGGCAAGTGAATCTCTTCTGACTTGCAGCACAGATCCCACCTTCCTTTCTTCTTTGGCTATTGTGTTGGGTGACATTACCAATTTCCTGGCTACACATGACTGCATACTCCAAAGTTTCTTCTGACAAATTTTGGAGCTAGGATCTGAGTGTCTGTCTTGGAAAGGAAGAAGTCAGCATCAGGTTCCAATCTTCCCCTCTTCTGGGGTCTGCATCTCTCACCATAGAAAAAAGATGCCAGCTCCCCTAATTCTTTTCCTCATGAGCACAGCTGGATACCAAACACACCAGAAACGTGGAGGTGCCCACGCACCCAAAGTCCTTGGCATTCCTGACACTGCCCCACGCATACTGGCATCTTCCATGAGTCAGGGAATATGTAATCCCAGAAATCTCTTTTATGACAATGTGATAGAGGACAGTACACATTCAAATGCCCAAATTCTGGGCCCACATGGTCTTTTGCTTGGAGTTGCTTTTCTCCTTCCCCATCTCTATCAGGGGTGCTTGTTCATTTATTATAGATCTGATTTTAAGAGGCTGAGTCATATCTACTTAATTTCTGGTTCAACAATAGTTCATATCTGATCTCTGTTAGTTCGCTGCAAAAAGCCTATGTTTTCTCCTTCTTCTTCTTCTTCTTCTTCTTCTTCTTCTTCTTCTTCTTCTTCTTCTTCTTCTTCTTCTTCTTCTTCTTCTTCTTCTTCTTTTCTTTTTTGTCGACCCCAATCTACTTCACCAAGAGCAAACACTCAGAGGCTTTGCAGGTGTGTGGTAGAGCAGAGGTTATGTGATAACTCAACTACAAATGACTAGCACAGACTCGTCCAAGCAGGCACTCTAAATTGAATGTCCTTAAGAAATCTTTCTTTCTTGTTGACAAGTAGTTAGGAACTTAAAAGACCCAAGGATGTTCTGCCCTTCCACCACAGGAAAAAAGTCCTGGTAGCTTGCCATCAGAGGCTAAGAACACACCCTCTGAGAATCCCTGGCTGCATCAATGAGATCCTCCACACAAACTTGAGTCTCTCTCCCCCTGGTCTTTTGTACAGTGCTCCCTTTCTCCAGGATCTGGAAGAAGGCTGCAGTACCGGTGCTTGTAAAGCCTGCTCCATTGCAAGCTCCACAGTAGCAGTCCCAAGGGGAACCACTTTCCAGCGGTGGGACTGGGCAAAAACCTGTCTCTACACATTCTCATTACTACATCCTGCCTGACCGCTTCCTTCCCCCAACTTCTCGCAAAAGCTAGAGTTTCTGAACCAGAGCCCTGCTGTTGCGCCTCCCACCCATTCCAGCCCATCTCTCACCCTCAGACCACCCATGTCATGGACAGTCCTTCAGATTCAGCTCAACAGTATCTTTCCTCTCCATATGTAATTCATATGAAATTAACTGTGGAAAACAAGATAAAAAATGAGAAAATTAAACTAGTATCATCTTAAGATGAACTTCTCCAATACCTAGATTCCAAGTATTTGTGGTAAAATGCAAATTTAAAACACTTCTTTCATGTGTGAAATATACTCAGCTGGATCATTTTTGAATCACATTAATATCTCATTTGCTGCCCATTGACTACTTCAATTTTCAGTATTATGATGGTGTCTGAGCTACATCTAATGAACATATTTAACTAAGACTAGCACTAAAACTCTACCTAAGAATGTTAACCGTTCTTGAGGAAAAACTTTCGTAGGAGACCAATCTATAATTCATATACATTGTGCAGAGAAAATAAAATATATTGCTTTTTGCTAATAACACACTTCTTTTTTTCTCTCTATTTTAAGATTTACTATAAAGTTACAGTAAATCAAGACAGTGTACTATTGGTGAAGAGAAAAACACATATATCAAACAATGAAGAGTCCCAAAATAGACCTACACACAGGTGCAAAGGCAGCTCAGTGGAGAAAGGAGACTCTTCAACAAATAGAATTGAAACCATTAGACCCATATGAAAATGTATGAAACTCACACCTTATAAAAGAGAATCATTGAAATAAGTGAAAAATTTAAACGCTCAAACTTTAAAACATTAAAGAAAAGCCCTGTGATCTGGGGGTAGGCAGAGTTCTTAGGCATGTTTGACACCAAAATGACAACCCATAAGAGAAAAAATTGCTAAGTAGTACTTCATCAAAATTAAAAACTTTGGCTCTGCAAAAGACACTTTAAAGAGAATGAAAAGACAAGCTAAATTGGGGAAAATATTTACAAATCTGTATCTGACAAAGGCATTGCATCCAGAATATATAACAAATTGTCGACACTCAACAGTGAGAAAATAACACAATTTAAAAATGGGCAAAAGAATGGAATAAATATTTTTTAACAGAAGGTATGTGGAGGGCAATTGGGCACACAAAAATGCGCTCAACATCATTAACATTAAAGAAATGCTAATTAAAACCACACACCTATCAGAATGGTTAAAAAAAAATATATCAACAGTACCAAACAGCAGCAAGGAAACAGAGAGACTAATTATATCATGGTGAAACATAGAAGATACAGCCACTCTGGAAGTTTGGTAACTTTTTATAAAGTTATATATAACCTTTACCATATGACTGAGCAAAAATCTCACTCCTAGGTAGATATCCTAAATGAAAGCTAAGCTCACATAAAACCCTATACAAATGTTTGTAGTTCTTTCAAAATTGCTCCAAACTGGAAACACAAATATCCTTCAACTGGTGAATATATAAAGCAACACTGTGAAAAGAATGAATCTCGAAAGACATCACAGTGGAAGAAGCCAGTCTCCAGATGTCGTATCCTTTATGATTCTATGTATGTGACATTTTAGAAAAGGTAAATCTATAGGAAAAGATCCATGTTTGCCAGAGGCTGGGGTGGGATAAATATTTGACTAAAAAGGGGCAGCAAAGGGGTTTTTTTAGGGTGATGGAACTGCCATGTCCTGACTGTAGAGGTGGTTAGATAAATGTGCTAAAATACATGGAATTGTACATACAAAAAAGTTAACTTTGTGGTATGCTAATTTAAATTTTTTAAAAATGAAAACAAAATTCAAATAAATTTCTCTTTAAAAACGTATTAGAAGAAATTTTCTAACGAGGTTTCTTCCAGAAAGGCTGCTTTGGGAGGCCTCTTCCACCGCAGCCCTGGTGTTTGTGGGTCTGTCTATTCACCTGTAAAATGAGATCAGTCTAGAAAGAGTGGTTTTCCTTCTCCCTCCAGCCTAAAATTGAACCCTGGACACATCCTTTGTGGAAGGGAGGGCGGGTAGTTTTAGAGAGAAAGAGCATTTGGTTGACCCACAAAGCAGCTGTGTTTTTGTCTGTCTCATATATTGTTTGCCTGGAAACTTCTATATCAGAAGAGTTGGTCTTGAGCCAGCTCCTCAGACCCCTGGGGTATCTGAGCAGTCCTGGATGTCAGGGCCTACTGTTGGGGCCCACTCATTTGTCCCTTTGGCATATGCCCCTGTGAACCCAGTGGGTAAGCCAGACCAGGCCACTGGCTCTAATGGTCAGTGATCTAAACGCGACCTATTGGGGGAAGCTGGCAGTGTGCTCCTTGCTTTAAGACCCCCAGGTAATACATGGATTAAACACCAGGGAGACTCTGAAAAGGTTCTGAAGTCTAGGTGTCCTCTGGGGTCAGGTCTGAAAGGATTTAAGCCTTTTTTTTTCCTTTACGCATGACTTTTTGGGAGAACACTTTGTAAACATTAAAGGAAATGCACGATGTGGAAATGCCCTTATGAGGATGTCCGTGCTGATTTGTATCAGCAGAACCACAGCATCATTCATGGTAAGAACTGCTGGTTACTCAAAGCAGTTCTAGGCACTGTGCTAAGGAACTACTGAATCTTCATGACAATCCTGTGATAAAAGGGGCGGTTGTTGCTTGTACATATGAGGAAACAGGCTCCAAGAGGTCCAAAATCACATGGGGAGAAAGGTGACAAGGCTAGGTTTGGGTCTGCAGCAGCTCCAGCCTTACAAGCCAAGGCCTGCAAGAGGAACCTCTGAGGCCTGATATCAGGCCTTACCTCCACAGGTTCCCCAGAGAAAACTAATGCCACCTTTCAGCAAAGGCTGGTGGGGGGTTTGTAAGGGCACTTTCAGACCTTATCGTGTAGAATAGCACTCAAAAAAAGAAAAAGTTAAAAAAAAAAAAAAAGGTATATGGTGGAATGCTCCCTTTGAAAATTATCTTATGCATAAATCCAATCCAGAAAACCAGAGCTGGTCCCTGTGGTTGAGGGTGGGAGTGGCATTGGCCCAGAACCCGACAGTCACTTAACCAGCAGGTTGGCACTTACTATTGAGCAAGGAGGTGCCATGATGCTTAAGGCTCTTGCGTTTGAAAGAACGAGGTGGAATTGCGGCACTCATGCCTGGGTGAGTTGGTCTGGGGGAAGGCTGCGAGATGCTGGTCTGGCTTTGGGCCACAGTCCCTCTGACTCAGGCACCACCTGCCTTATTTACTCTCCCCTCTGGCCAGTAGCCATGACCGGTCAATCAGAGGGTAGGAAACTTATCTTCACCATTTTACACTTAGTGAGTTTAATCTTTGAAGAGAAGGATTACAAGTTAAAAACTACGGCACTCTTCCTTTTTTATTGCTCTGATAAAAGGCACCACCTGTTGTTTTTTTCCTGTAGCACAAAAGTAGAATGTTTAAGTCCAGATCTTAGTGTAGGATCAACGGCAGATCTGCACCTCTGACCCTGATGCGGGCGGGGCCTGGTGGCATGGCTTACAGTGGAATCATTAAACGAAACGCCTTCCCATGGATGTCAGGGCTCATTCCCACAGGGAGTTGACCATGTGCATGGTGTTCTTGCCAAACAGCTGGAACTCGTAGTGAATGAGCTGCTCCCGAAATCCCACTGGGCTGGATGACAGGCCGACACGACTTGGTCCACGTGTGAGCGGCCAGCTGGGACATGGTGCAGTACTTCAGAAGGTAGGCGAGGCACAGGGCAGCCCAGCGGCTCACACCGGCCGCAGCCGAGTAGCGTGCGGCCCTGGATGTGGTCAGCAGTGGGGTCAAGGAAGTCACAGAGGTGTGACCTGGGTGCGCCAGCCACAGGCACCTGCACATCCTGGATGTCTTCATACAAGGTATGCACTGACTACTGAGGTGATGCGGTTGCTGGAGAGCGTTAAGTCTGTTGTTGGGGGCCACCTCCCTGCTGATACACAGGCTCCTGGTGACCCGTGAGAAGCCAACCGAGTGCTGTCGGAACTGAGCCGGGAAGGCACATGGAGATGTCATCAGGCCGGCGGGTCCGCAGCCAGGGAGACACACAGGCCGCATCTTCCTGCTAGGCTGTGTCCATGGAAAACCGCTACCCGCCCCACGATCACTGGGGGCTCAGCGCGCAGCCCACTGCACTGGCCTCGCTCGTCTCTACGGCAATGCACCCGCCTGCGCTATGGCAGCCCCCAGGGACAATCCTGCCCTGTAGCCGCCTTCTGGCACCGCACACTCATAACGCTCATAACGTATTTCTTTAAACTAGTTCGAAGTTAAAAAGAAAAGACTTAAAAAGTTATAAGGGAAATTCCTAAAGTGCTTATTAAACACACACACAGCTAATTGCGAATCACAAAGCTCTCTTTTTCCAAATGAATTCTGTCTTGTCAACATCAGAAATCAAAAGAAACCACAGCAAGCCTCTAAGGCAGTGGTTCCCAACCTTCCTCATGCCACGACCCTTTAATACGGTTCCTCGTGTTGTGGTGACCCCCAACCATAAAATTATTTTCGTTGCTACTTCATAACTGTAATTTTGCTACTGTTATGAATCGTAATGCTCTAAGAAAACATCGCTCTGAGGACAGCATGCAAGTCAGGTTTCTCACCTCCTCTGGAGCAGGACAGGCACTCTGCCCCCAGACACATGGGTCTCCCTGGAGCTGAGCCTCCCAGGTGGCTCCTCCTCAGTCTGGCTGCTTCTCTCAGTGTCCTTCCATCCTGCCTGAAGCCTTCACCTGCTCCGTCTCCTGCTGCACTGAGGTCTGGAATCCCAGAAAGAAATTCCCAAAGTAGGAGAGGCTCCCATGGAGCAGAAGGAAATCACTTTGGACCCAGACTCAATCTCTACAGGTCTCTCACTAAGAAAATCTCCCTTTTCCATAATTTATGCAAAATTAAAGTCTCATGCACACTTGATAGGAGGTAGATTATCCTGTCAACATGCTGCTTCAGCAAATGAGCGCTTCTTTTAAAATGAACACACCTTTGTAGGGCCAAAACATGAAAGACCATTTCAGTAATTCTTTTTCCTAAGTCTTGAATGCATTCTGCATAAGACAAACCAAGTTTCCTTGAATAAGAACAGTGTCGAGTATATAAAAGTATTCAGCAAGTGTTAGCTATCAGTACTACAATCTTGTTAAATTCCTGAGACCCCTTCTGGATATGAGATTGAAACTAAACTCCCCGACTGACTGGGTGCCTGGCCTTGTTCAATGCAGTCTCTCTTTGGCTTGCTTATTGCAACGATACAAATTGAGGGAGCTCAATCAATGCCTGTTGAAAGGCACCGAGGTAAGGCGGGAGGGGGAAGAGAAATGGGGAAGAAGAAAGGAAGCTAACTAGTACCTACAGATGGGATTTTACACTGCGTGGGAGTTCAGAAGAGAGCAGGTTTGTTTTCAGTACAAGTCTCTAATTCTAGAAGGATTGTAGAATCATCCAACCACGTCAGCCAAATGGTTCCTAAAATGTGTCCCATCTGTGCACTTTGGCCCAGGACACTTTACAGTCCTGGAATGTTTCCTCCTTCTTTCCCAACAGCCTACCCATTCCTTCAGTTCAGTTTCAATTACACTTGTTCCATGAAATGTCTCCTCATCTTCCAGAGGAGAAACAATCACTTCCTGTTCTTAAATGTAAGAGTTTTGGTGTATAACAGTTGTATCATCTATAACCAGTTTAATTTTCCCAGTTATCTTTTCATAAATTTAATTCTGATCATTGTAAGCACACTTATGGCAGAAACAATATGACATTTTAGATTCTTACCCATTGTACACCCCATGTAAAGTTACATTTCTCTCTGGTGCAGTATATTCCCCTGCCCCTTGAGACTGATGGAGCCCACCTTTTTCCTGCCTGCTTTCTGCCCTAAAAAACTGACATGTATGGATTACATCATGTGGCTGCTTCATGTGACTTCTAATGGACCAGGCCAATGGGGAGACATGAGGCTGTCAACTTACTTTCCTAGTTTTCTTCCTTCAGAGACAAGAGCTGGCCAAGACCTCGCTGAAGGTCAGAGCCCCTACACAGCAAGGCCTCTCCACCGGTCCTGTCTGGCTTTTGAGTAACTGGTTCCTCCATTGCAGGGTTTGCCTCTGTAACTAACCTCAGTACTATATTCATTTATAAGGTCTCCTTACCCTGCCCCTGCCCATAACTTTGTAAATAGAACTTTCATTAAACTGTTTTCAAATTATCATGATTTAAGTGTTCCCTCTGTTTCTTGCTGAGACCATGATGCATACATCTACTTTACTTTCCCCTTTCCCTTAATATTTGAAATAATCTTATGTATGTATGTATGTATTTACTAGAGGCGCAGTACATGAAAATTCATGCACTGGAGTGGGGGTCCCTCAACCCAGCCTGTCCCCTCTCACAGTCCTGAAGCCCTCAGGGCGGGAGGTGACCTGGTGATCAGGGAAAGATGACACCCCATCTGCTGCTGCCACTGCCAACAGCACAAGACTTGGCTGGCCCTGGTTACCTGAGCCATGGGTGGCCCTGGGTGGTTGGGCAGCCGACATCTGAGGTTTGCCTGCACCTTGGGCATCAGCTGGGCTGCCATCCGAGGCTTGCCTGTGCCTCGGGCCGGCCCTGGGTGGCTTGGGGGCTGAGGGGACTAGGGGACTCCAGAGGCTGAGGGAACTGGGCACTGCCATCTTGTGGCTGTGGGTGCCTCCATCTTTGAAGGTGGGGCAGTCAATTAGCATATTCCCTCCTTATTGGCTGTGGGTGCCACCATATTTGCGATGGTGTGAGGGTCAATTAGCATATTCCCTCTTTATTAGATTGGATTTTTTTACTGTTTTATATTCTTCCCTTACCAAAAACTAATAATAAGATCCATTTGAAAAGCATTATCTCTTGTTCACCACTATTACCTAGAATAGTACCTGACAGAGAGGAGGCAGTCAATAAATATTTGTTGAACACAACATAGATATAGATAGATGATATAGACATAGTTTAAAAGGTGATTCTAAAATACTAAGTTGGTTGATTCATTTTTCAAGGTTTAGAACAAAATACTAACTCAGAACCTAAATGTAGTATTTTTTTTCAGCTCAATCGAAAGAAAAAAATGCATAACTCTGTACATTGTTTTTCTGAAGTTGAGTTTTAACATTAAAGGAAGCAAAGCAGAAAAATCCCAGGGAACATAATATAGAATGAAGGCAAAAAGACATCTGCAAACAACCTTTTTTTGTTTTTGTTTTTGGCTAAGGGAAACATGATACCTGCGGAAAAATGAGGCCATAATTCAGGAAGCATCTCTGACATCATTGTACACTTATTTCCCTACTCAAAACAAAAATTTATTACCACTACCTCCCCATTTCCTGCCTAAAGCTATGCTTTTAAAGTATTAAGACATTAATCCTAGAGAAATGTGGATAAGGCTCTTCTTACACAAATACCTAAAATTAATGGAGTATGCAAGATAAAGAAGTGAAGGGAAGACCAGAAGGGAGACCCTACCCAGGTCTCTCCTAAATAAGATACTAAATGTGGATTATGGGGCAACCAAGAATAGATGGACAACAGGGGACATTCAGAGAGGTCAGAATGTGCGTGGCCGTCATGTCATTGGGGAATGTAGCAGCTCAACAGTGGAAGTGCTCCCCATCCCGACAGCTGCTAGCTAATAGGGTGAGGTTGGGCCTATAGTGCCAAAATGAACTCATATGGGTGTGGCAAAAGGCTTGTCCCCTATAATATGTCCTCCAACAAACTTTAGCAGCTGTTCAACTGCTTAACAAATGGCTATTTTCTTTGGCTAAATACATTATCATTGAACTATCTAGGGAAACCATGAAGGGCCTAATGAAGCCATTATTTGCAAATCAAGAGATGAGGAAACTATGCATAAAGATAAACAGTATTTTCATGAATTTGGTAGTAATTTGAATAGTATTTCCCATCATTTCAAATTCATTTCTAATCTTCACTCTCAAATGCTGATGAAAGCTTTCATAATTTGTTTTGACCTATACATGAGTGTGATTGCATATGCGTTAGACAGGAGCCCATGACTCATTTGCAATAGAACTTGCTGACCTCCTTCTCATTTTCAATATCCTCACATATCTCAGAGACCAGTTCCCAAGGATTTCCTACCTCTAGGTGTGTCACTATATCATCACGGAGAGGCATACCACATTCCCGGATCTGCTCTAAATGGGCTGGCATTTGCCAGAATTCCTCTTTGATCAGAGAAGTAACCAGAAGTTATGAGGCTATTCAGGTATTGATACCTGACTTCTGGTACCGAGGGAAAGCCAGGAAGCCAGTGCTTTCAGCTAAAGATTCTGAAGTAAGTTTGAGCCTGGGCACTGGGGAACTGGAACACCAGTCTCTCTGGGCTCTGCATGTTAAGGTGAGCCAGTCAGGAGGCGAGGGAAGCCGGTCAGGGCAATGACTAGCAGATGGGATTCAGGCCAAGTGCAGCTCCTGTCCAGCAGGGCTCTCCTAAAGGCACACATGCACTCCAAGATCCGGCAAAGGGAATAGACAGAGTAGTGGGAAGAAAAGAAATTTATTTTAATGAGGTTTTAATTTTTATTATTTAATATTTTATCTTATGTATAGATTTTACTGCATATTTTATATTTACATATTTATTTATAATATTTCATATATTTTATGTTTACATTTATACACATACATATTCTTGAATATGGCTTAGAAACATGTATTGGAGGTGATTATTCAATCAAGGATGTTCGAAGGCTATGTTAGAAATAAGATGGACACAGGAGAATGAGTAGGAAGAGAGTGCTAGGTAAAGCCATCAGGATCGCGCCGTGGGGTTTGGGGAGCATCCATAGGACACAGGAGAAGAAGAGGTTGCAGAGAGAAGGAGCAGCGTGGATCCAAAGAATGGCCTGAAGGAGGGTTCACGGCAGAAATACGGGAGGATTGTCTCCAGGAAGAGAAACTGCCACTGCCCACTGCCTGGTTGTCTATTTCTGCTGGGGATAAGAGAGCCAAAGAAGCCAGAGGGACCGGGCTGAGCTCACAGTCACCCAGCGCCGGGGCATTAGCAGCTGACAGGGCCAGAGAGGCAGTGTTTGCCCAATAGCACTGTCCTAAGACCTGTGATGCTCCTCCCCACCCAGTGAGGAATGGGTCTTCCTACTGTTTCTTCATTTCTTCCATCTGATCCTCACAAGTCCTGTCCCTGTCTCTAGAAAGGAATTCTCCGACATCTGAAGACTCCAGAGCAATTTAATGCTCTGCCCGGGCACATGCTCTCACACCACACAGTAGCTCCACCTACTTTCCTGGGCAAACAACTGCTTACACAGAAGGGGAACTGGGAAAATCAAACTTAATACATGCTTATGAGGATGGCCAATTTTCCCATGTGCAGCAATATGATTCCTCTCTTGTTGTTGTTTTTTCATCTCCAAGCTGGAGGATGAGAAGAGGGAAGTAAGCGTCTGCTCCAGTTCCTCACTGCACCTTTCTTACACAATCTTGGCAAAGGTTCACATTTCCAGTCAACTTCACTCATTTTATTTCCCAGATGTTTTTATGCTCCAAGGCCAAACAAGCATGAATTGCTCCTTCTCTGTCAAACCCCGACTCCACCTGTCCCTGTCACTTCTCCCCTCCCCCATCACAGCCACCCCAGTTGCCTAGATCATGGAGCTGAATTTTATTACAATATTTTCATTATACTATTTACACAAGCACAGCCTTGAGAGGGTCAGCCTCTATTAGAATCCATATGAATGGGACTCACATGGCTAAAAAACACATGCAGACCATACATTGACCTCTTAGGACAGTCCCAAGTGTGTGGCTTGTCAGAGAGATGGGAAGACTCAGAGTCATTCTTTCTCATTTACACCGCATTCTCCGAGGTGTATTGTGAACAAATAAAAAAAAAGTGAGCTTGGCTCAAAGCTTCTGCAGTATGTCACTCCAATTTCCAAGGCTTAGAATCTAACTGAGCTTCTTTATGTCACTAAAATAACAAAACTCATGCGTTAATCTATATGTGTACATTTTAGTCACAATCTATATAATGAAAGCCTAAGCAACAGTATTGTGGAACGACCAGAATGACCAGTTGCTATGATGCGCATTGATCACCAGGGGGCAGACGCTCAATGCAGGAGCTGCCTGCATTAGTTAGTGTGCTCCCACAGGGGGAGTGCCAGAAGCCAGGCTCAGCCAGAAGCCAGGCTCACGGCTGGCAAGCACAGCAGCAGCAAGAAGCAAGGGCTCCCAGACTGCAAGAGCCCCAGACTGCAAAAGGAATGTCTGACATCCCCTGAGAGCTCCTGGACTGTGAGAGGGAGCAGGCTGGGCTGAAGGACCCTGCCCCCTCCACCCCAGTGCACGAATTTCATGCAACGGGCCTCTAGTTATTAAAAAATTAAATCTACTAATGCATACTTAAAATTTTGTTATAAAAAAAAACAAAACAAATGTACAAACAAAAAATAAATAAAAGCAGACTCATAGAACACAGACCAAAGGTATGCTTGCCAGAGGGGAGGAGAGGGTGGATGGGTAGAAAAAGTGAAGGGAAATTTAGTCAGTAATATTATGGTAAGTTTGCACAGTGACAGATGATTGCCAGAATTAGTGGGGTAACCAACATTGTAATATATAAAAATGCCAAATCACTGAATGGATAAAGATGTGATACATATAGGTGGGGCAAAAGTAGGTTTACAGTTATGAGTATGCTTGGCAGTTTATTCTTGTATTATTATTTATTATTATTGTCCACAGGAGCAGCTGTAAACCTTTTATCCCACTCTGCATATACAGTGGAATATTATTTGGCCATAAAAAATAAAATCTTACCATTTGTGACAACATGGATGGACCTAGAGGGTATTATGCTAAGTGAAATAAGTCAGAGAGCAATAAATATCATATGATTTTACTTATATGTGGAATCTAAAGAACTAAATAAATGAACAAACAAAAGAGAAACAGATTCATAGATACAGAGAACAAACTAAGGTTTGCCAGATGGGAGGCTGCATGAAAAAGGTGAAGGAATTAAAAAGTACAAATTGGCACTTACAAAGAAGTCGTGGGGATGTACAGTACAGCACAGGGAATATAGTAATATTGTAATAACTACATATGGTCCCAAGTGGGTGCTAGAATTATCAGGGGAAACACTTCATAAAATAAATGTCTAACCATTATGCTGTACACCTGAAACTAATATAAAACCATATTAAATGTCAACTGTAATTGAAAAAAAATGACAAATTGCTAAATATTGTATACCAAACCATAAATAAATAGATAAATACATAAATGAATGTTGTTATATGCCTCTGCACATTTTTCTTAAACTTCAAAATGCATGCAAATCACCTGGGATCTTAATAAAATTCAGACTCTGGTTCAGGAAGTCTGGGTGGGCCAGATTGTTGGAAACAAAGTCCAGGTCATGCCAATGCTGCCCCTCCTGTGTCCCCACTTTGGGCAGCAGGGGCTTAGAGCACCCTACCTTATCTTCCTCGAGCTTGCGGGCATTTAAAAAGCATATTCAAGTCATTTTTTATGAATTGTTGCTCTTAAGATGCACAGATTGGGAGCTTAACAAAAACTTGTTGAAATATGACTTAATACATGTGTAAATGGCATCCAGCTATAAAACATGTCCCTTTCAGAGAATAGCAGATGTAGATCAAACAGCAGGTAAATGCAAGAAGCTTTGAGAAGCAACAAATTTAAAAAGAAGAAGGAGTTAAATCAGATCCTAAACAACTAGCATTCTGGGTAGAAGTAGAAGTAAGTCACTGAGTTGAATGTAAACGATAGTAAAACTGAACCCAGAAAAGAACTTCTTAACATACCAAGCACATGTATCTAGTACCTGAAAAAAGAAAAGGAAAGAAAAGAAAAAGCTTCCCTTGTCTTTATGCAATGATTATAAGGAGCTTGAGAAAACATAGGTCGAAGAAAAATGGAAATTTATAGTGAATAGAAAGAAAAACCATACATACAAGAACAGAAAAATGAAGATGAAAGCCAGCTGCAGATCTAAACAACCCAAATGAATTTTCTTTTGAGAAAATGAATCATGCAGACACTAAATTGAATTACTAAATCAAACTAGAATGTTTTGGATTTCAGGATGAACAGCACAAATGCACACTGCGAAGAAATATCTGAACACTGACTCTCGGGGTTTTAAAAACTGCAACTTGTCTGAAACCTTCCCGGCTCTGTCAATTCATGAGGCCTCTGTATCTAAGCCTTTACCTCGCATCAGATGTCTGACTTAAAACTGGAAGGTAATCTTCATTCAAGGCTCATCCTAGTTAAGATTCAGGACTGCGTTATCTGCAAATACCGCCCACTCCTCACAGAGTAATGAATGGTCGTTGGAGGACTCCGACTGGAGGACCTCTTCCTCTCCCCATGATGCTGACATCTACAATAAGTCCAGAATCCAGAGATAACCATGGGACTCAATAATTCACTTTTGGCAGTTCTATTTCTTTTTTAATTAACATCTTTTCCAAGCCAGAGACAAGAGCACACTGCAGAAAGCAGATCCCTGATAAGCATACCTCGACAGCCGCAGATGCACCGGGGGGCCAGACTAAGGGATCAAGGCCACGCAACAGGTGACGGCAATTACTCACTGTGGCTATGCAATAGGGCCTTGTGGGGTCTATCCCTTGTAAAGAGATTTACTGTCAAAGTCATCCCAAAGTCACAGCTGAATGAAAGAGCAAAGTACTTTAGCCCAGCCTGGATGGCTCAGTGGTTGAAAGTCAACCTATGAACCAGGAGGTCACTGTGTGATTCCCGGTCAGGGCACATGCCCAGGTTGCAGGTTCGAGCCCTAGTGTGGGGTGTGCAGGAGGCAGTAGATCAATGATTCTCTCTCATCATTGATGTTTCTGTCTCTCCTTCTCCCTTCCTCTCTGAAATCAATACAAACTTTTTTTTTAATAGCAATTGCTTTACAAAAGCTCAGCCCCGTCAGAGGAAAAAGTAGTCTATGTCCGTGTCATACAAACACTTGAAAACAGCAGGCCTGGCTATCCTCAGTCCCTCAATCTAAGTGTCTTTTAGAGGATTGTTCTCTGTTCAAACTCCCAAAATCTCCAAACTAAGTAAAAGCCACACTTCTTTGAGACAGGATAACTTAATCGGCCAGGATCGCTTGCTTTTCCAAACGTTGCTGAAAAACATATAGAATCACTGCACTACTTAGAAGCCAAATACCAATTAGCAGGGCTCCTAAAGCATTAAAACTGGAGCTCTGAAACTGACATGCTATTTTAGTTAATTTGGAGAATTTAGCATTTGAACCCTTAGCAGGAACTGAATTTCCATCCCACCAGATCTCTGCATCACATAATATAAAGTGCATTTCTGGTTCAGCAGGCTCCACTTAACGAAGGCAAAACACATAGCTGTGAGGTAACTCCCAAAGCCACAGTGCTTAAATGGACCATGACCAATTTTTAAACAGGGCGTTTAAAAAGTAATACTGTCATCAGCTTTGCAGTCCGGACACCACAGGCCCCTCGCGCCCCAGTCAAGTGTGTCTAATTGCTTCTCTGCCGGACCCACCCGCACTGTGGGAGCCGTTCTGGCCCTGGGGAAAAAACAAGGAAGAGTTCGGCATCGCACTCCAGTATCACACCCCAGTTTACTGCCGAAACACTCTGCAACTGTTACCTTCCTGCTCCATAGGGCTGGGATGCCTTGGGGGCAGGCAGGGGCATCCCTGGCCCTTTCTTTGATCCCTTGCCCTGTTTTTCAGTTTCCTTCCTCTGTTGGCCTCTTGGCCTCTGTTTTTCTAAGGATTAATGTACAGGTTGCCTAGACCAGAATTATACACCAGACCCTTTCTGGGGCCTCAGCCCTGTGCCCTGCCTCAACCTCAGCCCTACTTGGCTCTCCTGTTGTCACCTAAGCTCTCATAGGACAAATGAGAGACAGAAAGTTCTATTATGTCATATCTCATCTAAGTAATCACTTATATATCTCACTGCAATTTTAATTATTTCTTAGTGGCAGATAATAAAAAGTAGTAATGAATGGCTAACGAAGGAGAGTTATCCTTAGTGACAGTGACATTAATGTGTTATGTCTGTTGAGTCAACTCCGACTCCTGGCGACACTGTGATATTCGAAGTGCCCTTTCCTCACCAGCCCTGCTCAGTGCCTGCAGACCCGTGCCTATGGCTTCTTTCATGGAGTCAATATATCTCCTATTTGGTCTTCTTTTCCTGCTGCCTTCTATTTTTCCCAGCATTATTCTCTTTTCCAAAGAGCCCTGCCATCTCATTATACCAACATAGATTCTTTAAAAATCACCGTTTCCACATTTTTCATTCTTTAGATCAAGAAGCATTTCATTCATTCATGCTAATACATGATAATGTAAGGAAACATCACACATGGCTTCTCATAAGACCGGTTAAGAAGAACCATGATACAACATTTTATCTATAACACTTTCCTGTGTGACACTAAAGGGTTATTGTTTAATGTTTTGAGTCTGACTTATGCAGACAGCTCTCCTATTTGCCAGCATGTTGTTGGGCATGGAACGCAAGTGCGTAGTAGGCCATTCTCTGTGAGTGGAACTGCCGTTGTGAGGTGAACACAAGATAGTAAACAGGAGAGCTGTAATGGCTATTCATGATATTTTGGCAGCTCAACACCAAACCCCCCCTTACCCTCTGGGAAAGCCTTCAGCGTGTGGGTTTTGATGGGAAGTCAAGTCTTACTTCTCACTGCAAAAGCCAAAGAAGATCACATACTCCCTGTCCTCGCCCTCGGCAGATGGAGCATGCACAGGTGTCTGGGGATTGGCCCAAGGGAAGTTTCTACAAGACAATTGAAATTGTTGAGCTGGGGAGGTAAGGACAAGGGGACAGTTGAGTACTCAGCCTTAGCAGTGGCACCCAACAGCCTCAGATTTATCAGACCAATTCTGCAACATGACCCAGCTCCTTGGGTTTCTGTCCATACTCCTAGTTTCCTAGATATTAGTTCAATTTTTAAAAGCTGCCCAATATCCTCCCAATGACTTTTTTTCCTACGTAAGTTAGCCAGGGTCTGCTTCCATAGAACTTCAAAACTTCTTTTCTATAGTCAATTTCTTGTGTATATAATAAAAAGTATTATACAGTAGAGAGCAGCCAAGACTCCAGAATAGGACTTCCTGGTTTTGTTCCTAGATCTGCTTCCTACTAGCTGTGTAATCTTCAGCAAATCACTTCATACCTTGTGCCTCAGTTTCTGCATCTGCAAAATAAGGATCGTAATAGTAGCCAGCCTCATGGTGGTGTCTTGTCAATGGATTTTATAAAATGTCTATCAGAGTAAGCTGACTTTCAGCTGTGATTATGATAATGAGATGATAACGAGATA
Organism: Murina feae; assembly: GCA_004026665.1. NCBI lineage: Eukaryota > Metazoa > Chordata > Mammalia > Chiroptera > Vespertilionidae > Murina > Murina feae. Next base: position 35,918 of record PVJC01014688.1, read on the forward strand.
GCAGTTACAGTGATCAAATAAGCCATGATCTTTAGCACTTTGGAATCTAACTGAAGAGGCAAGAGACATACATATTCAATAATTCATATGTAGGAAAGGATGACAGAGAATGCATGTGTGGGCACAAATGTGGATCTAAACCCTGTTAGCACTGTCAGTTTATGAAATGTTCTTTCTTAAACTAGCCACATTTAGGCCACAGAAATATTA